>CANXYC010104575.1:0-27538 GCA_948193065.1 Aleurites moluccanus | reverse complement strand
TCATATATTCATCACATATGCATCAAATACTTCTCACTTCCATCATTAAACACCTAAAACCATCAATATACACCAAACCCTAATTCTCCATCATATTCGGCCATGAAGGAAACTTCACCAAATGAAATTATTTCTTCCTTTAAATCATAAATTCATATCATACACATTATATAAACATCATTAGAAGCAATAAATTCATCAAAAGCATACTTAAAACAAACGGTATGCCTATTAGGGTTTCAAATCATTCCTTTAAATTCTAACCATGCAAATTGAATTTCAATCCATAAATATTTACAAGGAACATCGTATAAGCATTATAGAACCAATAAAACTAAAATATTAACAACTTACCAACTTTTCTTCCAAATCTTTCTTGAATTAATTAGTTGCCTTAATGGATTTTTCCTTGAATTCTAAAGTTAGATTGGTGTTTAAGATGGTGGATTATGTCTATTTTAATCAAAAATGAAAAGAAACTATCAAGGAATGGGAGGGGTGGTTATGGCCGAACAATGGATGAAGAACAATGGTGGCTTTGGCTGAATTTTTGCTAAGGAAGATGAAGACAAAAAGTGTGGTGGGAGAAATTTATCCAAACACTAAGAATGGAATCCAATGGTTTAGGTTCTATGGTAATTTTTGTGAAACCTAGCCATCCAACCATCCATTCTTCTTACTTTCATCCTATTGGTTCATCCAAAGTAAACTTAGATAGGTATCACATACATTTGGCACACCAAATCCAAAACCAAAAGCAATAATCCCATACATTGAGCTTAGGATAACAACTTTGCAACCTACTCATCTAACCATCCAATTTTTCATCATTTGATAAAACGGTTAGATTTAATTAAGTCTAAACTAATACCATAAGGTTGCACACACTTAATAACTCCATATTATAAAGGAAATGACCAAAATACCCTTAGTGCAACCGAAACACCGAAATCACGCAACGTGCCAATAATAATTTTTCAACCGGGATTATTTCTTAATCTACATCTCAAATAAATAAAATAAGGCCATTTTCAAGTCTTTAAATTATTTTCTCCTTTTAAATATGATATTAAATCCATAAAATTTCGACAGGCGAAAAATGATCATTTTCCCCCCAGTTCACCAAAAATTTAAAATTTTCCGATTAAGTCCTAGCAGCCTATGGACTACTCCTATGCCTAAAACTAATTCAAATAACATGCATAATCATCAATTTCATGAATAATCATCAATTTCATGCATAAATACATATTAACAACACAATATAAAGAAATCAAAAATCTCTCCCTGAAGATCTCTATAAAGGTTAGGTTCAAGCTAGGCTGAGGTGTTACACATATCCAAATTTTAGATTATTTGGATCATTATAAAATTATTAGTGAATTTCCAAAATTAAACTACTACCCTGAAATCTCTATCCAAATAGACCTTATTTCCATGCCTATAATTAATTCCGTGCTCATCCAATTACAAAACCATTTTATTGTAATTTAGATAACATATAAATGAACATCTTTTGTATTTAACACTTTCTCTATTTCAAAATTTAAGGTCTTCATTTCTATAGAACTCAGTAGTCTATATTCTGTTTATCAGTCAACCATGCAGTTAACACTTATGGCTCAATATCTCATAAACCACAAATCCAATTAAAAAAACCTTTTACAGAATAGATAAGACATAAATAAACACTTTTTATGTTGAACTCTTCTTCTAATTCTATATCTAACGGTCTGACAATAAAAACACAATAGTATTTTCTAAAAAACCTAATTCTAGGCCAGTCGCAAGTTTTACTTAGTGACTCTTCCCTCACTTCGAATTTTACAAATTCCTTTTACAAAAATATAATTAACATATTTATCTATAACTTTTATGTTTCAATCATCCTCAAATTCAGTCATTAAAATTTTGGATTACTGCCTAAAATTTATTAGCTTCAACATAGATTCAAAATCCTTTAAAACCCTAGCTCATCTTTAACACTTTTAGCTTAATTATCCCAATTATTTGCCAAATCAAACTATAGAACTCTTAAATTAAACTAAAAATTGAAGTTTAGGAAATTTACTTTAAACTTGAACCATTGAATTCCTCCTCCTTTTATTCCACCAAATAGCTTGAATACCAAATTCCATCTAGTTTTTCTCCATTCGTCTTCTTCCTTCTTCAATTTTCTAGCTACTTGTGGTTGGTTTCCTTTGGAAAGGGTTAGGATAATATTTTTGGTTGTTTCTTTTCCTATGGTTAGGACAACTCTCCCTTAAATGGCTGCCAACACTTCTCTTTATACATATCAAAGCAAATAAAGAAAGTTGTAGAGATTTCTAGAATAATGGACATTTATCCAATTTCTTAGAATACTAGGTGAAAATCTATACTAAAAAGCTTCCTTCAACATCATGGTCGGCCACCATATGCACATTTTCTAGAATTTTAGTGCAAATGGTGGGTCCAACAACTTTTAAGTATTTGTACTTTTACCTATAAGTTTCCTTAATTGCATTTTGACCCCAAAACTTTCTGTGATTTATTATGTCTATTCTGTTTAGATTTAACCTCAAGTGTGGGGAGTGAAATATCTTATCTTGGGCTATTCTATCATTTAAAAATAGTTCTGAGTCATTTATGGATCCCAGACAATGGATTTCCAAAATTACCCCCAAAGTTGCCATAAATTATGATTTTGCCATTACTTTTATTTTCAGTATTCCTAAACATTTTTCAACTCTTTCTTTTCACTATAATTTCACATAAAATTAACTAACTTAATCCCCCTAGGTTTGAGTCAGAAATTCTTAAATTAACAGGACTGCTATTTTCTTGATAATGTAATTAATACCAGCATTTTCCGGGATAGTATTACAAAAGTGGCCCAACTGAGGTTCAAAAATTCTTGAGTGTTAGTCTTTACCATTCTCTGTATATTTTAGTAATTAATTGAGCCTATTCATACTTAAATTAATACTTAATCAGTTACTATAATTCATTATATCCATCTACTGTCTACTTACTACGTACTATTATGTCTGCTAGGGTATTACAAATATGCTACACGAATTGCTTCTACTGAGGCAGATTTGATCAACAGGTTTAGGAGAGGGTTACATGCCTCACTTCATAATGCCTTGTTTGCTACATAATTGACATCTCTGACTACTATTATTGATAAGGCTACTCAGATGGAGGAAAAATAAAAGTCAGAGAGAGCTAAGAGAGATCAGAAAAGGAAGGGAGGACCTGGATCATAGAGTAGGAGAGGGGAGAGCAGCTCCTAATCTAGATAGACAGAACTAGTGCCAAGATTTGATCAGAGACCTCCATCAGGCAGTCAAAGGAGGAGGACACAAAGTAGGGGACCTCTAGTGCAGTCAGCATCTGCTTATTCACAGTGTTCTTCTAGACCTGCTACATAGATGCCCAGTATGCCCATTTGCAATTTTTGTGGCAGAAGGCAAGGAGGAGAGTGTCGATGAAAGACATGTGTTTACTTGAAATATGGGCAATATGGTAATTTTATTTGGGGTGATCAGCAGCCTTCAGCATTAGTGTCCTAGCCTAAAGTTCAAATGATCCAGAATGTCACTAGAGGGGCTGCTGGTAAGGGCAAAGCTAGAGGTCAGGCTCTAAGCAGAAGTCAGGCCCCAACAGGAAGAGGTTAAAGGCTAGTTTTTGCTGTGAATTCTTATGAGGCATAGAGAGCTGATAATGCAGTGACAGGTATGATTCATATACAGAATGAATTAGCAAGCATTGTTTGATTTGGGTGCTACACACTCTTTTGCCTCACCACTGGTTGAACCAAAGTTAAATAAAGAGAGATAGTTATTGAGTGTTTCCTTAGAGATAACCACACCTATGAGGGAGAGTATATAAGTGAAATATTTAATTTTGGGTTGTGTGGTTGAGATTAATGATAATATTTTGCGTGCTGATTTGATAAAACTGCATGTGTTAGAGCTTGATGTGATACTTGGTATGGATTGGCTAATGACACATAGTGTAGTTATTGATTGCTATGAGAAGAAGGTTAAATTATGGCCTAAGGGGCAATCATAATTTTAATTTCAGGGTGATAAACATGAATCTAAAATCAATCTTATTAATACTATCCAAGCTAGAAGGATGATAAGGAAGAGATATATAGCATATTTGGCACATGTGATGGATGTAAAGAAGACTTCAACAAGGATTGATCGGATACCAGTGGTCCGAGAATTCCCTGATGTCTTTCCTGATGATTTTCAAGGACTATCCACAAATAGGGAGATTGAGTTTGAGATTGAGGTGTATCCAAGTACCGATCCTATATCAATTGATCCTTACAAAATGACACCTATATAATTGAAAGAGTTAAAGGTGCAACTACAGGAATTGTTGGATAAAGGATTTATTAGACTGAGCAGTTCTCCATGGGGTGCTCTAATGCTATTTGTGAAAAAGAAGGATCACTCCTTAAGGATGTGTATAGATTATCGGCAGTTGAATAAGATGACTGTAAAGAACAAATATTCACTGCCATGGATTGATGATTTGTTTGATCAATTGCAGGGTGCTAATCATTTCTCTAAGATTGACTTGAGATCCGAGTATCATCAGTTGAAAATCAAGAAGGAAGATGTACCCAAGACTGTTTTCAGAACCTGGTATGGACATTATAAGTTTCTGGTATTGCCATTTGGGTTGACTAATGCACCAGCTACTTTTATGGATTTGATAAATAGGGTATTTATGCCATATTTGGATAAGTTTGTCATAGTGATCATACATGACATTCTTATCTATTCCAGGAGTGAGGAGGAGCATACAGAGCATATGAGGATTATACTGCAGACACTTCAGGAGCAACAATTGTATGTTAAGCTATCTAAATGTTAGTTCTGGTTAACTGAAGTGTGCTTTCTATGTCAAGTGGTATGCAGAGATGGTATCAAGGTTAATCCTCAAAAGGATGACACAGTTGCAAATTGGCCTTGGCCTACCAATGTATATGAGATCCGTAGTTTCCTTGGTATGGCAGGGTATTACAGACAATTTATGAAGGATTTCTCCAAGGTAGCTGCTTCATTGACTAAGTTGAATAGGAAACATGAGAGGTATCAGTAAACAAGCAAGTGTGAGAACAAATTCCAGACTTTAAAGACTTGTCTCACCGGTGCTCAGTACTAGCTTTACCAACTGAAGATGATAAGTTTATAGTGTCCTATGATGCCTTCGAGTCAGATTAGGGTCCGTTCTTATGTAGAACAAGAGGGTGATTGCTTATGCTTATTGGCAATTTATAATACCCTATAAAAGCATAACATGTTTTTAGGAATAAAGTTCTCAATATATGGTTTGAAATTATCAAAATGACTAATGATAATTTTAAAAACACAGTTAGAGCGAAAATGAGAAACTTTTTCGAAAATTGTCAGTGTCGATATCGCTGTCATAAAAAATAGCAGTCCAGTCGATGGATGAATTTCTGATTTTGACTAAAGGGTAAATGATTATGTGAAGGCATGTGTAAATATAGTATAAAAAAAAGAGGTGAAAAATGTTTATGAACACTTATAAAGCAAGCAATGTCAAAACCGCAAATAAAGGAAACTTTAGGGGTATAGTGGAATTTGGATAGTCTGAGTTTCAGAAGGGCTCTGAAACTATTTTTATTAATAAGCATTAATAAAATAAGATGTTTGGATATTCATTTTGAAATCTAAATCCCGACGAAATTGTCAGAATAATTTACCGAACGAAAATGTGGCAAAAGCACAATTTAAGAAAAGTTTGAGGACCAAAAGGAAATTTGCCAAATGTGACTTGCTATATAAGCCACACTTAGCAAATTTTTGCCCATTTGTTCATCTTCATCCGTAGCTTTCTCCCACCATTTCCATTTGATTTTTTCTTCCATTTTGTTAAGGAAAATTGATGGAAACTTGATTCAAACACTATATTATCCATCTTCCATCTATAGGAATAAAGAAATTTTCAAGAACAATGACATTTAGAAGTTCGGCCATTTCACACATTTGAGGTAAAATGTTGTTTTGGTTGATTTTATGTTTGATTTAGGGTTAATTGATGTTAGTTAGATTGGGTAATTAGTTTAATTGCATCAATTGATGCATATAGTATTTTTATCCAATTTTCAAACCCTAAACCTAAGTTGTATGAAGTGATTTTGTGTAATTGAGTTAGTATGTATAAATTGAGTATATAATAAGTTAATTGGAAGTTAATTGATTGTTGAATTGTTGTAGAAAATTCGATTGAAAAAAATTGCTCATTTTGCCTACTTTAAGGAATTTGAAGAATTTGGTGGCAAAACAATTTTGCTTAGTCATTTGGAGTGTTAGGTGAGTCTTTTATGTATCATATGTTATGCCTAAATTATTAAAATGCCAATTGGAATCCATATGTGAAAACCCTAAAGTGGTTGAACCACTTTAGGGCAAAATTGCCTTGTTTTGTTCATGATTTTCCTATGTCTTTTTCATGCCAAATTGATCCAATTGATGATGTTTATTGAGTTGTAAATAATGCCTATGGAATTACTTACATTATGTATTGTTGTTGATAATTAGGGCAATGTCAATGTTGCACCAAAATCATGCCAAAATGTCTATTGAATATTGCATACAATGTGTTTGATAAAATGCCTAACCCAAAAATCCAAAGGCCAACTATTTAAATGCCATCGTCGCCACCAATAATGGCATGCCAATTGCATTAACTTTTTGGCCATAAATAACCAATTTATGTTTGATCCCATTATTGGTTGCTAGACCTTTGGTCATCGTATAATCGATAATTATTGATGTCTTATTGACTCTATTGCTCATTGAATTGATTGATGATGAGTTATTGATATTGGTGATGCCATTATTGTAAAATGGTATCTATTAATGTGTTATTGTTTCTATTAATTCCGAGGTGATTTGACAGAGCTACCGCTCCAACAGGGTAGTGAGTACATACTATTGGCATTGCGCACAATGTATTGTTATAGTATCCTGAACTAGGAAGGGATGTCCTAGTCATAAGACCTGATCCATCTTATGTTTATTGATATGAGATTGATTTATGCTTAACACATTTCTATGTATTTCATGGCTCTATATCTGTCATTGTCCATCATATCTATGTGGTACACATTCCATTGATGTGATTGTTTACTTATAGTCATATTTTATACTTGATTATGTATTACATAGATTCTGAGCAGACTGATTCTTTTACTTCATCTGCCTATTGCTTATTGACATTCCATTACCTATTTTATTGGTCGATGCATATTAGATTCACTGAGTATCATATATACTCACCCTCTCACTATTTACCCTCTCAGGTGCAGAGTAGGAGGCAGATATCCTAGCCTTTTGACTCTTTGTTGATTTAGTATTTTTATAGCAGTGTAATTATTTTAAACACTGAATATTTTGTATGTTCATATCCTAGCTACTCCATAGGTTATGTATGGTGTAGTTAGTGTATGAACATGTATGTATGGGAATATTGGAGATTAATTAATGATATGACTATGGTTATTATAGAAAGATACAAAATGAATGACAGAGTAACAAAATGAATAGTACATATATGAGTGTATGATTATAGATTGATATGTATAGTAATGAATTGATTGTAATAGATGTTTCCGTTGCAGTATAGTATGAGATTGTATTGATAAGATTGATGGGTTCAACGGGTGCCGGTCGCCTCAGCATCTTCTGCACCCTAGATCCATGGCGGCCAGCCGGGATCAGTCGTGACACAATTAAAAAAGCATGAGGTAAATTATATGACTCATGATATAGAGATGGCAACTGTAGTGTTCGCACTTAAGATCTGGAGACATTATTTGTATGGGTCCAAATGTGAGATATATACTGATCATAAGAGTTTGTAGTATATACTTCAGTAGAAAGATCTAAACCAACGGCAGCGCATATAGGTTGAACTGCTTAAGGATCATGATTATGAAATCTTTTACCATCTAGGTAATTCTAATGTAGTAGCAGATGCACTGAGTTGAAAGTTTATGGGTAGTTTAGAGCATATCTCAGTTTTTAGAAGACCTTTGATCCATGAGATGAAAGAGCTAGTCGACATGGGTATGGAATTGGAATTAGAATTGGGATCCCAAAATTGAAACCAAACTCTTATAGCCCAATTTTGAGTTAAGCCACTATTGATTGATGATATTAAGGTGGCACAGGATATGGATCCATATCTTTTGAAGTTAAAGGAAGATGTTCAAAATGGTAAAGGTCCAGAATTCACAGTTAAGGATGGGATACTGAAATATGGTAAATGATTATGTGTGCCTGACGTGGATGTACTCCGGGATCAAATAATGAAAGAAGCTCATTGTTCTTATTACAGTGTACATCTTGGAATCACCATGATGTACTATGATCTGAAGGATGTTTATTGGTAGCCTAATATGAAGAGGGACGTAGCTAGATTTATATCAACATGCTTACACTGTTAGCAGGTTAAGTTTGAGCACCAGAAGCGGCCTAGTTTACTTCAAGAGATAGGGTTGCTAGAGTGGAAATGGGAGCAGATTACTATGGATTTTGTAGTCGGTTTACTGAGGACTACACGGGGTTATGACTCCATATGGGTTATTATGGATAAAATGATGAAGTCTGCTCATTTCCTCAAGGTTAAGACTAATTATTCTATAGCTCAATATGCACAGCTATATGTTGATAAGATTGTACGGCTTCATAGAGTACCATTGGTGATTATATCGGATAGAAGGACTCAGTTTTGACAGAAATTTCAGGAAGCTCTGGATACACAGCTACTGTGTAGTACAACTTTCCATCCATATATTGATGGACAGTCAGAGAGGACTATCCAGATGCTAAAAGATATGCTACGATTATGTGTTTTGGACTTCAAAGGTAACTGGGATCAGTATCTGCCACTGATTGAGTTGTCTTACAACAATAGCTACCATTCTTCTATCGGAATGGCTCCTTACTAGGCACTGTATGGTAGAAAATGTCGATCTCCGGTATGTTGGGTGGAATCGAGTGAGAATCAGTTAGAGGGTCCAGAGTTGATAAAAGAAACAATGGAAAATGTGCCAATAATTAAATAACAGATGAAGACCGCTTTCAATAGACAAAAGAGTTATGTCGATCCGAAGCGGAAGGATGTGCACTTTGTAGTTAGTGATCATGTATTTCTCA
This sequence comes from Aleurites moluccanus, assembly GCA_948193065.1. Lineage (NCBI taxonomy): Eukaryota > Viridiplantae > Streptophyta > Magnoliopsida > Malpighiales > Euphorbiaceae > Aleurites > Aleurites moluccanus. The sequence continues at coordinate 18,344 of CANXYC010104575.1, read as the reverse complement.
AAATCTTACCTATAAAAGATGTTATGAGATTTCAGAAGAAAGGGAACCTATCGCCAAGATATGTGGGGCCATTTGAGATTCTTGATAAAATTGGTAATGTTGCTTATAGATTGGCTCTTCCACCCAATTTGAGCCATGTTCATCTAGTATTCCATATCTCGATGCTATGAAAGTACATGCCTGATCCATCCCATTTATTGGAAGTACAAGATATTAGTTTTAATGAAGACTTATCATATGAAGAAGTGCCAATAAAGATTGTGGATCGATAGGTCATGCAATTATTGAATAAAGAAATACCTATGGTCAAAGTGCTTTGGAGGAATCAATCAATAGAGGAGTATACCTAGGAGAGAGAAAATAGGATATGAAGGCCAAATATCCATGCCTATTTCAACATTGAGGTATGTAATTATTTTAAATTCGAGGACGAATTTATTTGAAGGAGGGTAGAATGTAATACCCTAGAAAATTTCCATAACAATATAATAACATAACTAGATATTGAACTGGGAACACCGATATAATTAAGTAAAATTTTTGAAACTTAATCAAGTCACATTTGCGACACTGTTTCGGAAAACATCGGTGTTAATTATACTGCCTGGGGAAATAACAATATGATTGACTGATGAATTTCTGATTCAGACCAGGGGTAAAGAGTCAAATATATATATATGTGTGTGTGTGTGTGTGTGAAATTTTTGTGAAAAGGAAGAGTTGAAAAATATATTGGAATACTAAAAATAAGAGTAATGGTAAAATCGTAAATAAGTCGAACTTTAAGTACATTTTGGGAAACCCACTGTATATGTTCCAGAATGGACTCTAAAACTATTTTTATAATAAACTACAGATAAAAAGAATTCACTTTTAAATCTAATTCCTGACTGAATATACAAAATAAATTACAAAAGAAATTGGGATCAAAGTCCAATTATTGGATAGTTTGAGGGCCTAAATGTAATTTGCTAATTTTACTTATTATATAAGCATGTCTTAGAGATTTTTTGTTTATTTCTTCCTCCAAACCCATCTCCATCAAATCTTCCTCAATTTTCAAACAAAATCCAAAGAAAAACCTAAAGAAATCTTGAAAGCAACCTTTGTTCTTCAATTTCCAACCAAGATTTCACTTGGAAAAATCAAAGAATTTCAAGAACCATCAAATTGTAAATTTTTGTTGGTCCATCAAGATAAGGTAACAGGTTGATTTTCTTGATTTATTAGATGATTTATATGTATTAGATGATGGATAGAATGGGTTTTGTGTTTAATTGCATTAATTGATGCATTTGGTGATTTTTCCCCAAATTGAAATCCTAGATTGAAGTTGTATGAAGTCAAACTCTAAATTGATGTTAGTTAATGTTTAATTAGCTTAGAATATCTTAATTAGAGGCTAATGGATGAATATTTTATGGTTGGTTTGTTGTAGAAAACAAGGAATTGGAAGAATGTCACTTTTGCCTTCTTTAGAGATTTTGGTGGAAAATCAATTTTGCTAGCCTTTTTGAAGTGTGAGGTGAGTTTAATATGCATCATTTAACATGTCTAATTCATTGGTTTGATGATTGAAACCCTTCCCTAAAAACCCAATGTTGGCCGAATGGCCTAATACTATTCATACCCTTGGCTTTTGTTTGGTTTCCTTCATGTTTCATTTGCCAATTTTATCCTTTAAATGTTGTTTATTGTTGGATATCTATTGCTTATTGAATTGCCTTGATTGAGAGCTTATTGTTGATTATATGGGCAATGTCAATGTTGTACCATAACCTAGCCAAATTGTCCATTCAATGTTGCACACCAAATGTTCGATGAAATGTCTAGTTAATTTGCTATAGGCTACCAATTTCTTCATCCATTGGCCTACCATTTTAATGACATTGTCGCCAGTGAAATTGGCTAGCCAATTGAGCCAACTATTTGACCTTGTATGTCCAACTTGTGTTCCATCTTAATGGTTGTTGTTATTCCTATTCCTATTGCTTACATATCTTTTATTGCTTATCCATTACTTACCTGCAGTCTCATTTGACTTGTTCATGAGCTATTGATTATTGATGAGACAGTTGTCTTATACTATTATCCTTTGAATTGTTTCCATATTGGCATTAGTTCTAATGTTATTTGATAGAGCTTCCTCACCTATGGGGTAGCGGGTAAATATCATCGGCAATGTGCACATTATATAATGGATACCCTAGCTTGGAAGGGTTAACTGTCTTAGCCATAAGACCTTATCAATCTTGTGTATATTGACATATGATTGATATATGTTATACGTGTTCATGGCCCACCATCTGTCTTATCTATATGATATGAGTTTCATTGACTTGCTTATTGATTTTGTAGACCTGTACTGTATTCGAATTCCTCATTTTGTAATCGGTGTGTAGCTTATTATTTGTTGATTATTTTCCTATTATTTATTGTTATCTTAGCCATTTCTGTTAGATGATGCATATTAGATTCATTAAGTATTTTTATACTCATCCAATTAGTTGTTTCCCCTTTTACAGGTGTAAATTAGGAGGCAGAATCCCAGCTTTTGGTTCCCTATGGATTCCTGCAATGTTTGTAGTGACAGTGTAAATATTTTAACAATGTATTTATATGTATATTTTAGATGCTCCATGGTGTGTATTAATGGCATATTTGAACTTTAGATATGTCTATATAATGCATAGTATAGAGTTTGATTGTTATTATGGCATGTGATGATGATAATTACAGCCAATTATAGAATGAATTACTGACAAACACACTATAGAGTACAAAATGCCAGAATGGATATTAATTAAGTAATTTATTAATAATTTGATAGTAATTGATTATAAGAATTGATATTGGGTTCTACGAGTGCCGGTTACCTCTGGCATCTCATGCATCCTAAGACTGTCATGTTCCGAAAATGGGATGTGACAATAGTCCTTTGACTTGAGATGATACATGACATTTATATAGGTTGTTGTGGTTTGTTACTGCTTACATAATAGGGCTAGCCACGCACCGACATAAGGCATGTGGTGGCCTCAGTTAGTTATATAGTAGGGTCTGGTGATCGACCAAAAAAGGATTGGTTCCTCCAAGTGTACGAAGTTAAGATCCTATGCCATCAAATTCTTCTTGATGTAAAGTCCTTTACCAAGGTGATGTTATCTAGAATGGATTCTTGATATGGACATAGTATCTTGATATTAGTGTTTGACAGTTTCATGACCCTAACCGATTGATCAGGATCTTGAATGGGGGGATTTGAGTGCTCGATAATTATGATAAGAGGTTTCAGGGAATTTGGACTACCGTCTGTGCATTCATATTTTATTGGGTAGTCATGAAACCTATTGTTAGGGGTCAACCATGATTCATGAGAATCGATCGGGAACGAGAATTCCCTTGATTAGTTGAGATAGGTTTTCTCATGACATTCTGGATAATGTCATTTCCCATTTCCAATTGGACATGAAATTAGAAAGTCACAGAAAAATCTATGAATCTTTCGACTTAATTATCTCTGGTCTTGAGATAATTGGATGAAACATGTTATTAAGTTAATGCAATTGCTAGCATGTTCATTCGCTCAGTTCCGAAAAATTAAGGTTATAGTTTATTGGTGCTTTAGGCTTAATTCATTATATAAGCCCAACCCATATTAGATATTGAATTAAAAGCTATTTATGCTATTGGAATAATTATTGATTGATTTGGGCCTTTTAAATTTAGTGGGGCTCACCACTAAATGGAAGAAAAGAAAAATGGGCTTGGATAGTGGTCTTTGTAGAGAAAAGCCAATAAGTCCATTTAAGTAATTAATCATGGATTAATTAGAGCTTTATGTTGTCCTTACATCTTTGTTAAACATGCTTAAGATAATAGCTTCTCTTGAAAATTTTAACAAAGATAGTGGGAGACAAGAATTTCACTAATGTCAAATCACTCATTTTGTGTCTTCCACTAATGTTGACTTGGTGCAAAAAATTACATAAAATGATAAAGAGCTCCCTCACGGCCGCCCATCCTTAGTGAATTAGAGACTAGAATTGTTTCTTAGCTCTCTAATTTCCTAAGAAGTCTTATAAGAGTTCCATTGAAGAAAAACTCTTTATCTTCATTTCTTGTTGTTTTCCTTTGTATACTTGGTAGGGTATACTAGAGAAGGAAAATATTGAAGCACCATTTGAACATAACTATTGACTTCGTTTGCTTGTGAAATTTGGTAGACTTGGGCTTGTAAAAGAGAGTCACCTGGACAAAGAATATTAGCAAGGAAAGGGTTCCAAGTTGAAGGCATTGCACTTTTGGACAATATAGAGGTATCACACTTGGAGTGCTTTTGTAGTCTACCTCAACTTCTTTTCTTCTACATTTCTTCTTCTTAAGGTATACTTTTCTTTATGATGATGGTTGGTCCATGCATGAGGTATTTTGGCTATAATAAGGTAGATCCTTGTTGCATGCAATTTAGTGATTTTGTTATACATGAAATTTTAAATTGTCACTTTCATTGCATTGAGTTGCTCATGCATGTCTCCCCTTCCAACAAGTGGTATCAAAGCCACCCATATTTTAGACAAAATCCATGTTTTGAAGTGCTTGGCATGTGTTTGGGTGTTTGATAGATCTTTGGCCTAACAACGATTGCATTTGGTTAAGTTTTGAATCTTAGACAACCTTGAAAAATTTAGTATGGCCGTGTAGATGGGCTTATATATCCATGCAAGGTGTTTTTCAGGCAAGGCAGCATGCTTCAAATCTGTATGTTCGTGCAGCCTGTCATGCAAATAACTTTTATTTTGGCACTTTTTTTAATTATTGATTTTTCATGCATCACTTTGAATAACCAATTACGAATCAAAAACATCAGATAGTTATAGTGATAACCAGTTACGAATCAAAAAATTCTGATAGCGAGTAGCATCGACTTGGCAACTCCCTTTGAGTATGTTAAGGGATAGCAAAAGCATCCACTCTGTGATGAATCATCAATATTTTTGAAGTGTAATGGGTAGTAGTACTGTTGGACCCATACGAGGCTCTTTGACTCACATATGGTTAGGTATATCACTGCTCTAGTGTGAGGGGTACCCTTAATCCAAGCCTCCTAGCCATCATGCAATGAATCTAGAACTCAGACTCTAGGTTTTGTGTACCTTAAATAATTCAAGCCATGATCATGAAACAATAGAAGTAAAGACTACCTATTCAGCTGCACAGTATGCTCAGCTATATGTGGATCAGATTGTCAGATTGCATGGGGTTCCATCGGTGATTATATCAAACAGAGGGGCTCAATTTACCTCCAGGTTTTGGCAGAAGTTTCAGGAGGCTTTGGGTACTACGCTGCATTTCAGCATAGCCTTCCATCCTCAGACTAATGGACAGTCGGAGAGGACCATACAGACACTTGAAGATATGCTGAGATTATGTGTGCTGGACTTTAAAGGCAGTTGGGATCACTTTCTACCATTGATAGAGTTTGCTTACAACAACAGTTACCATTCCACTATCGAAATGGCACCTTATGAAGCACTCTATGGCAGGAAATGCAGATTGCCAGTTTGTTGGGTGGAACCAGGGGAGAAACAGTTAGAGGGATCCTAGTTGCTTGAGATGGATGTGATTATATATTGAAGTGTTTTATTGTGTTTTTAGCAGCAGGGCATGCTCCTTATACAAAGGAGATGCTGCCCGATTTTTCTTTGATTGCTTAAGCTATTTTTAAGCTTAATTGTGTATGCATGCCATATAGTATAGTTTATGGGTTCTTCATGGTATTGGTAGCATAAGCATCACCCGTACCCTAGGACCGTCATGGCTCCCAAGTTGGGCTGTGACAACCGATATGGTAGTTGGTAAATATCATCGGCATTGTGTACAATAATTTTCATTGAGACCCTAGCTAGGAAGGGAAAATTTTATCCTAGTTATAAGGTTTGCTCAACCTTATGTCATTATTGTTGGATTAGTTATGCTACTTCATAGTAGCTCTATTGGATTTATTAGTTTTACAGGCCCTCAACTCTGTCATGTTATGCTATTGTGAGCATGCTATTGATTATGATACCTTAACCTTGTTTCATTGGTGATTGTCATTGATCTTAATCCTCATAATTATTTATCGGACTGGTTCATTCTTCATTGGTATTCCCTAACAATTGGTGGGCTACTTATTTATTTGATATTTTATTCTATATGTGTAATGATATATTTACTTCTCACCGAGTATTTATACTCACCTCTTAAATTATTCATATTTTTCAGGTTTAGAGTAGTAGTAGCTGTGGTTCCAAAAGTTTTCTTCTTCAGCAAACGAAACCAAAATTTTCAACAAATGGAACCAAAATTGTGCTATGTAAAGGTACATTAGAATCTTTATTATTCTTAAATGCTCTATGGTTATTTGGTGGTATAGTTTAAAATGTTGCATAATTAAAAATTTGATGTAACAAATTCTTTAATACTGAATGGCAATTATAGTGTAATAAAATGACAAATACAAATATATAAATTATGAATGACTAAATGGTTTATGGCACAATTTATTTTAAATGACAATATTATGAATATTAAATTTATGTAACATATGATGAAAAAAAAATATTGAAGTACTATGGAATGTTATAAATATGAAGTTTAAATTGTAAGTGTGGTGTTATATTGGGAGTGTAAATTTTTCTGTAGGTTATGAAATATTATAATGACATTTATGTCCTGCAAATTTTAATGAATTTACCAAGCAGACTCTGATAAATTTTTTATAGATTATTAATAGAGGTTCTATGGGTGTTGGTAACATAAACTGTTCCCATATTTTATGACCATTATGTTTCAAATTTGGGATGTGACATATAATTTGAAAAAATACAGGGACGTCAGAATAATTAACTCTAAATATTTTAATTAAAAGTTGACTTTTTAGCCTTTGACTAACAGAAAAAGAGAGAAATTGGACGGAAGGACCTCATTGTCTAACGGAAACAAAATACATAGATGTTTTAGTATAATTTTAGAAACACAGAGACGATTTAGTATAATTTAGAAAAATGCAATGACGATAAAGTAATTAACCCAATAATTTATTACTTTTACCTAGATCAAATTTGTTAGTGGGTGTTTAACAAAACTTTTTAATATAACTGTTAATTTTTTTTTTAATTTCCAACCACTTTGTCAACTCACTTGGTTAGTAATAGTTATTAGTTATTAAGTAGTCAAAAAATTATTATTTAGACAAGCTTTAATTTATAACTATTTTGAAACAATTTCTAAATGTTTAAATAAAAAACTAAATTATATTTTAAAAATAATATTTAAATTAATAGTAAATATTACTATTTATATTTAGTGAGTGTTTGGCAAAACTTGTTGACATAACTGTTAGCTTTTTGGTTTCCAATAACTATATCAAACTCGTTTGTGTAATACCCTAGAAAGTTCTAACTTATATGCATGAATTAATTCTCAGTATGTGGTTCAAAAGTATTGAAATGATGGGAAGTAATTTTAGAGACACAGTTAGAAACCTATTTGTCCCGGCCATAGGACCTGATCAGTCTTATACTTACTTGATATGTGATCAACTGTGTGATTACACATAGTCTACGTGTTTCAGGACCCTATATCTGTCTTATCATATGATTCCATACTATTTATATGATATTGATATTCCTGTCAAATTCTGATATTGATTCTGTAAACTATCATGATTGGTTCTGTTTCCATTGCTCCTTTATTATTATGTGTTATTGACCCATCCTATTTTATTGGCGATGCATATAGATTTCACTGAGTATCTTATATACTCACCATTTCTTTGTTTAACTGCATAATCCCATCTTCTGACATCCAGTGGATTTCTGCTCACTGTTGATATATGTAATTATTTTGAATTCTGTATTTTTGGTGTTCATAATCTAGCTGCTCCATGGGGTATGTATGGGATAGTTAGAATATGAACATGTATATGTATATGTGATGATGTTTTTTGGTATATGATATGGATATGACATGAGATAATGGATTTTACAGCTTACTGCATTTGATTACAGAAAGAATGACAGAATGACAGAATGAATGGTAACTAAGTAAAATATATAATAAATTGATGGTTATAGATATTGTATGTGATACTGAGTTCTACGGGTGCCGGTCGCTATTGGCATTTCCAGCATCCTAGGACCGTTGCGATCCAGAAACAGGTTGTGACAGTTTGGTTAGTAATATCTGTTAACTATTAGATAATCAAATAGCAGCTGCTTAGAAAAGCTCCAATTTGAAGCTTTTTTGAAAAGGCTCCTACCTATTTAAATAAAAAGACTATATTTTCCTTTTAAAATAATATTTCAATAAAAAAATAAATATTAATATTTATTTTTAATGGTCATTAAATATATTAATAGCTAACAGCTAATAATAAATTTACCAAACACTTGTAATGATCAGCTATTAGATAACAACCACCAGCTATCAGCTAACAGCTAACAGTTAATAGCTGCTACAAACAGCTAAACCAAATGGAGCCTTAATGATTATTTTACATATTAACATCTAGCAATTAATAATAATTTTACTAAATACTTGCAATAATCAGTTATTAGCTACCAACTACCAGCTAACAACTATCAGCAACAGTTAACAGCTAACAGTTACTATGAATAGTTAAATCAAATGAGACCTTAATCATTCAGTTAATTTTTTTTTTCACTTTTTTCCTTTAATCAACTAAAAAATTATATTTTAATATATAATAAGACTTTTACTATGTGAAATATCCTTGTCCTCAAATTTCTCAAGAATTCACCAGACAATACCAAAATTTATACTATAATTATGACAAAAGCAAAATTAATTAATTAAATAATTACACCAAGGGAGAGATTGTAACCAATAGTATTGGTTCCCACAATAGATAATAGCAAATGCAAGTGATTATTTGCAGCCTAAAAAAGATTAATTTTTTTTTTTTACTTTTTTCACTAAAAAAACAAACAATGGGAAAAAAACACCAAAATGGAAAATTTATAGACATGAGAAGAAGGTTGACAACTCCAAAGAGCAACACACCAATCGGAATTAGGTAAGGAGACATAGTGAAGCTTATTAATGGTACAAATAGGCAACTTCTTCAGAATCTTAACTGATATTGAGTAGAATCTATGGAGAAAGCTCTGAGATAAAAAGACGTGGTCAAAGACAGAGCCAACCCTCCTTATTTGGAGCGGCCAAGAGTTTATTGGTTTTAAGATTTAATTGTCTTTGGAAACGAAAACACCCCAATATATCTCTCAAAGTAGTTGAGTGAAACATTTTTTATACAAGCGATCGGTCAATATCCTTTTCATACGGTACAATATAGGTTCACAAGTGTTGGTTAGCCATACAATAAACTAATATGTCGAGTGGAGCTACTATGTTTATTGCTGGTGTCACCGAGAGTAAAATATTAATTCATTGTTTTGTACCTTTGTGAGACCTCGCCTGAGCACCGAGATGCTCAAATCAAAGGGACAATTTTTCATGGACTAAAGGCAGCTTCGACCTAATTGTTTATTTAGCTTTTATTTTGAAATTTAGTATAGTCGCCACCTTCATTTTTAAGGGAAAAGAAAGGAAAACCCAATTTGACACCAATATAAATCCCACAGACAAAATCTCTAGACTTTTGAATTGGGACTAAGCTCGGGGATAGGTTTTTGGTTTACAATAACTTTTATTTTGGCTTATCATTTAATAATTAATTTATGAAAATGAGGTTTCATGAACAAGTATTAAGAATGACATTTAAGATGAATGAATAATATATAATAAAGTATATAGGATAACATTAAAGTAAGGAACATAAAATAAAAGAGGGTTTAATACATCTAAAAGCCAATAATAGGGGATGTTAACTCTAGCTCTCAATAGAAATTCTAGGTTAACCACACATTTCCCAAAGTAACATTAAAACAAAATAATTTTTAAAAAAGGAGAGTTTTGGTGTTTTTGGATTTCAAGCTATGAAACAGTTTACCTGCGTATCTCGTTGAATGGGAAGCAAAATCCACACAATTCTCAATTCTTGCAAAGGGAAAGTTTGATTTTAAGAAAAGATTGATTTTATGGTTCTTTTAATTGATTTATACCAATTAATTTAGAGGTACAAATACAATACTTTGCTTTGAGGGGGATGCCATTTTAGAAGGGGTCGGGTCTTGCTTTGGGAGGGATGACTTCTTAGAGTTTGCCTGGATCGTAGTTCCACTTTGAATTTGGTAAGATTAGCACTACTGTGTGCTTCAAGTTGATTTTGTTAGCACAACTGCACGCTTCGAGTTGATTTGTCAGCACTACGGTGTGCTTTAAGTTGATTTGTCACCACAACGACGTACTTTAAGTTTATTGGATTGTTGCTTCTTGATAGGATGTTGATACTTCTAGATTGACTCAAAGAGAGATCGCTCTAGGTCTTCTATTCCTCCAACTTAAGGAGAGTTGAAGAATCGATTCAAAATCAAAGAGAAATGAATTGTTTATCATAAAGAAAACTGAATAAGGAGCGAGAAAATGGAGCCAACTAAGAAAATTCGACTTAGTTATTCTGTAACTCAATAAGAGTCACTGTCATTTGAAGTGAAATTGAGCCTTGTATTTATAGGGAAATTTCTGAGGGAAAAATTAGATTGAAATCTGATGTGGGATTCACGTTCTGGGTTTGGTGGCAAAGGGGCTTTATCTTTGGCGGTAACAGGAGGTTTGGCTAGCGGCAGAGCCTTGCCTATGTAGTGGCGCCACCCAAGATTGTTTGTGCCACTAATGACATTGCCAGCTAGGCTTAGCACTACCGCCAAAGCCTTGCTTGGCTGGCACCATATTCGTCTTGATGCTCATCTGGTCTGATTTGCCTAATTTGAAGTGGTTTGACCTCCGATTGACACTGATCAATCTAGAATGGTCTAGTTTTTCTATATTGAAGGTGATTTTGGCTTTCGATTAATTGCCCCTCAATCTATCATGACATGAGTTTGCCTAGGTGAAAAATCATATATTCACAAACTTGTATGTGAAGTTTTCAATGATGTAATAAAAAGTATATCCAAGTTGTCAATCATTAAAATGGTTAGATAATGGCATCAGTTTTTCTCTATCCTCAGTAGAGTTGCCAGACTGTGGTGTCTTTTGCAGCAATGTCATGGTTTTATTAGGCTTGCAGCCTTAGGAAAGATGGCATGGATAAACCAAACCAGAGAAAAGGAGTTGTCACTGAATTTTTTAAGTGTTACTGATACCATGATTGCAATGCATTTTCTTATTCTAGAAAATGAGTGGCAATTGTATCACTTAGAGATCTAACTAAGGAAACTAGGTATAGATAAGGGAAGGTGTTAGGCACCCCAACCCGCCTAGTTATCATAACTAGCTTCCACTCAAGTTAAAGGTTTTAATAAAAGAGAACTAGGATATGTTTTTAATGAATGAGTAGTTATATATGTAAGATTACATTAAATATATAAACATAAAGATATAAATACTTCACACCAGGAAAGCACACCAGTTCTAAAGAAAGAGAATGAAAAATAAGCATACTAAGCAACCTAGCAAGTAGTTCGACCCATATTTGTCCTTATTTACCTTATGATTTTCATAGTTTTTCCTTACTTTTTTGTTAGATTTTAGTTGTTTTTAGTTTATGTTTTAAATAAATGTTGTCTAATGTTACTTTGTAGAATTTTTGTTATTTTAATCTCTTTTCAGGTGCTTTTGGATGTATTTGAAGCAAGACAAATCACGTTGGAAGTTGTCTCAACCATGTCAAAGCCATTGGACCAAAAAAAGGAAGCAACATACCCATGTTGAACAAACATGGGCATGTTGCAAAATTTAAGAAAAATGGAAATTCAAGGCAGAGAGCTACATGCTCTCTAAATATAGGCGTGTCATAAGCCATAGGTTGTGTTCATCATGTGACACACCCATGTCACTCTTGACATGGGCATGTCAGGTGAGATTAATTCAAAATCAGAATACAAGACAAAATGATATAGGCATGCCACTTCTAACACACCCACGTTGAGTTGAGGATTTTCATGATAATCATAAATTTAAAATTAAAATCAGTGAGATATTAAAGGAGTGATTTAAGGTTGACATTATCCTTCCAAATGACTATTAAAGGGGAGACAAGGGATTCAAGAAGAGAGAGCCATATAGAGAGAATCAGTTAGTGACAACAACTGGTCATTCGTCTTGTGCCGTCTTCATTAGACAGTTAAGTTTTCTTTTGTTCTACAAACAACTTCTAGTTCCAGTTCCATTTCTTTTGTTCTTTTCAATTAAAGTTATTAGTTTTGTAATCAAATTTGGATTAAGGTGGAGTGTTAAGCAATTGAGCTCTACTTTGGAGGAGTCATCAAAATCAATAAGATTTCTTTTTCCTTTAATATATTCTTGCTTTTAAAAATTTATTTCACTTAGCCTTTTGTTGGAACGAATGACGTAATTGTTATGAATATGTTGATTGTTTTCAATTTCATATGAGCTAAATCTTTGATTTCTAACATTTGTAATGGAATCATTTAGGTGCTGCACATTTAGAATTAATATCTAGAGAAATTAAAATTCATATATATATTAATTAAAGGATCGAAAGATGAAAATTAATGCTAGAACATGATTATCCATATAGGGGCTATAATAAAAATGTCGCTTGACTATGTTGATTGTTTTCAATTTCATTATGAGCTAAATCTTTGATTTCTAGGGTTTGTAATGGAACCATTTAGATGATGAATATTTAGGATTAATATCTAAAGAACTTAGAATTCATATAAATGTTGATTAATTTGTGCTTAATTCTTATATAAGTGCTTATTAAATATCAAACTCCTAACCCTTTTTCTTCCCCACATCTTTCTTCTTATATGTTGCATATACCGACACAATCTGACCTATAAAGATTTGGCCAATCTCATGAGCTCTTTAAGAAGAAGCTGAAAATGTCAAAGCACCCAATTAAGTCAACTCCAACTCCTTCATCTCCCAAAATAACTAAATCCCTCTCCTCTTTGGATGATTCAATGGGTGATCCAAAATAAGATCAGCCTAGGCCTGATCTTAAATAGAAAACACACATAACTTTATAATCCCCACCTACACACTTTATGATAATACATTCTTAGATAATTTATTACCCAACCAATTTCACAAATAAACCTAGCCTCCCAACAAAGTTCATAAGATTCTTCTAATTCATCTTTAAAGTCTGATTCCTCCTCTTACTCTTCAGTCTCAAAAGAAAAGACATTTCAGTATATGGCTAATCCTCAGCCTCCTCCAGCTTCTTCAAGTACTCCTCACAGATCTGCCCATTTTAGTAATTAAGATATCTATACCACTGTGTACATTATAGAATATCCTCCTAACCAAATTAAAGAAAGTCCAATGGAATATGATCCTATAAATCATCCAAAAATGCCTTACAGTAGCAATTCATGGTTTTCTTTGGATGATATTCCTCCATTTCAGTATCCAAACAAAAATAAAGATTTTTGTGCTTGGTTAGAAGTTCAACTTGCCAAATCAGATACCACACTGAGAAGTGAAAGTTTCCTTCATAAATGTGTAGGAAAACTTCAAGAATGGTATCTTTACCTAAATAATATGCTCTTAGGAGTTTGCAAGACATGCTACTGATGATATTGAAAATATAAGAAAAGACTTCTTTAAAATGAGATGTTGTTCTATGCAAAAGAGATACCTTGATAGACTTTTTCAAAATATGTCTAAAAAATTTTATGAATTGCATGGTCAGAGCACCCTTGATCTCTAACAAGCATTATTTTCTTCCCTTCTTGAACCATTGGTAGTTGATATCCACACATCCTTTCATGATAAAGGAAGAAATTTAAAAGACCTCACTATAGGACAAATTTACCAAACCATTATTCTCTTCCTCTCTAAAAAATTTGGGATACATAAAGACTTCTAAAACAAACTTTGAAGCATCATAAAGATCATGCACTAAAACATGCTTGTAGTACACCTGATCTTTATGTCAAATATGGAGCAAAAGATTGTATTTTTCCTTCTAAGAGAAAGAAACATTTCTTCAAAATGAAAGGCCACCATGGATGATCCTCTAAAAGATCCTCTTGAAGATATCATTTCTTTAGAAAATGAAGATTTAGAGGAAAGAAATCAGAAATCAGATATATGACAGTCACACCCTTTGACTTGACTATGCTGATGGAGATTCGGTTTGGCACCTGCCTGTTAGATCTTTGCAATGATTGAATGACCTCCTTTGCTCTTGAGAAGCTATTTGACCTCTTTGATGAGCATCATCCCCACTGTTGTGCCTCAGTTCCTTGACACCTTATGCTGGGAATGGGATTCAATATGAAGAGATCGCCAAAATTATGATACTAGTTTTTATTAGCTGTACTTTTGGCCATACTCGACGAGACACGGTTGACTTAAACCTTTTGTCCAGCTTGACAGACCTACCCCTCCTTGGTGAATATGATTGGGGAGGTGCTATCTAAAGCACTGTATATCGGGAGATGATATAATTGTCTCGCAGTGTGTTCATTTCCTTCGGCGGGACCTACTTTATCTAGGAGGTATGTACGATCCTCTCTTCTGCTTATTTTAAATGTTTCCTTCCACTTATGACTATTTGAACTATTTTCCAGGTGTGTGCTTGTACGTGTTTCTCAACCATTGCCCCTGTTCTTACTTCACCTCAACTAAATGTTTTTCAGGTGGGGTACCGATGGAAGAGGGATTTCTGGATGGATCGCGAGAGGACTAGCTTCGATACCATCCATGCCTTCTTCAGTTCTACCAACCTTAGACATGTAACTTTATTATCTTTCTTGTGTTTTCTCTTTTTATTTCACTTATCAATGTCATATGGTGCAAATCTAACTAAGTCCTTTTGTGGACAGTCTGGACTTGATGCCACATGAGTTGCACCATTTTGCTATCCCATGTCTCAGGCCTGAGTGTTGCTACTCTCTCCATATCATTGGATGTACTACTTGGGGAAGAGAGTTAGGGCACATATCATTGGCACATAAGAGGTCCCAGTGCATTCTCTCATTAACATGAGGTAGGGCCTGTCCATCCAGGCTATTGAGGAAGCTTACCGCAGAGTCCCCTGGCATATACTCTAGAGTTGATGCCACCTGAGTTACACCATTTTGCTAACCCATGTCTCAGGCTTGAGTGCTGCTATACTATCCATATCAATGGATGTACTAATTGGGGAAGAGAGTTAAGGCACATATCATTGGCGCATAAGAGGTCCCAGTGTATTCTCTCATTAACATGAGGTAGGGCCTATCCATCCAGGCTATTGAGGAAGCTTACCGTAGAGTCCCCTGGCATATACTCTAGAGTTGATGCCACCTGAGTTGCACCATTTTGCTAACCTATGTCTTAGGCTTGAGCGCTGCTATACTATCCATATCAATGGATTTACTAATTGGGGAAGAGATTTAAGGCACATATCATTGGTGCATAAGAGGTCCCAGTGCATTCTCCTATTGACGTGAGGTAGGGCTTGTCCAACCAGGCTACCGAGGAAGCTTATCGTAGAGTCCCTTGGCACATACTCCAGATATCGAGTAAGTCCTTCATTGTCTTTTGCAACACTTGACTGATGAGTCAGATGGGTGATCCATGTAGATTGGTTATGTGAGCTGCCAATATTGTTGGAGGCATTTTGTCTCGACCCAACTTAGGAGCCGCGACGGTCCTAGGGTACGGGTATTGCTTAAGCTACCAGTACCATGAAGAACCCAATCAACTATACTATATGGCATCCAATTCAATAACAAGCTCAATATAGTTTGACAATTCTATAAACAATTGGGTAACATCTCTTTTGTATAAGGAGTATGCCCAGCTGAAAAATATGTAATAAACACTTCCACTATATGCTTCAACATCTATCTCAATTCAAGGATCCATCTGGATCTCCAATATCAACTCAATATAAACATATCTATATATATATCCAGTCATTTCCATACATATCATATCATATATATCCATAGTATTATCATTATGTAAAATCATAAAAATGCAATCACACACATATATATACATGCCACTCCTTAATTTACAGTACCATGGGACCTCTATACTGTACATTATTTACATATACTTTTGGAGCTTGATATTTACATGATCAACTAGTAAATTTTCAAGGCAGGAGTAGGAGATGCCAATGGAAAGAGTGCCTCACTGCAGACCTGAAAATTTTAAACCACTAAGGGAGTGAGTATAAAAATACTCAGTGAATCCAAATGTATAAAAATGCAGTAAATGATTATGGAACTATAATTGCCCATATATGGCCTGAAGAATCAATATAAGATAGCAAATAAATAATAAAACAAATATTTGTATAAGTATCAATATAGATATCCATAAAAGAATCCATATAAGTATCCAGATACATATCCTTATAAGTATCTAGATACACATATCCATATGAGATTCCAGATATATATATATATATATATATCCATATAATATTCATATAAGTGTTCATATATAATAGCAAGTGAAGAAAATTTCAAGTATCAAAAGAACGAGTCAACACACATATGATAAGACAGGATTAGGTTTAATGATAAGTGCAATTGCATTTCTGTAATTCAATATTCAAGTACTATTGTAAAGTGCACTAGGGAATATAACATCCCTCCCTAGTAGGGGTCCCCAAAACAAAATACACTAATCATGTAAAGGATATTTTCCTTACGACTAGAGAATATAACATCCCTCTCTAGCAAGTGTCCCAAAACATCCGTGTGCACACAGTCGATGGAACTTACCCGCTATACCATCGAAATAGCCTTGTTACAATATCATATGAGTGTGTCTCCATAAACAGTAAATATACCACATTTATACCTCATATAGCTGTAGAACAATCATATATACAAATATGAAGAATAATAGAACAAAATTGGATATTGTCAAAAATTTGCCCGGCTGGGCCCAGTTGCACTGTATGTTACCAAAAAAATTAGGTGGTCCATGAGGTACCGTTTCGAAGCTTAGGTCGAGACTAGATGATTAGGCCAAGTGGTGGCCCAATTGGCTTTTTAGATTTCATTTTATGGCCAGACAAAATTTAGGTCATTTCAGTGGGCTTATTTACGGGCCAATTTGCACTTTATATACTGTATGATATTAAAAGCTATTTTATCAGTCCAAATGACTTTATATATGTTATATGATGCAAATCATGCATGATTATACATGAGGACTCACCTCTATTACATTCGAAGCACTTTTCCCCAAATCCACTGATTTCGAGCCCTAGTCGGCCTGCCGCTCGACACTCCGAGCAGGAGTATTCGACGGTTCACCTATTATCACATATAACGCTCCGATAAGATATAAAATCATTACAAAACACATTAAATCACACAAGGCATACACTGTATGCACTATTAACCATACTTTGCACTTTTTACATATTTCCCATTCCTTTATGCTATAAGTCCATTCTATCATCACCATTAGCCCACATTTTATATATATATACATCACATATATATCACTTTACAAACTCATATACATTTAACTTAGTATTCTATACCAAACATACACCATGTTCAAGATTATTTCCAAAGACCTAAATCAATCATCTTTCATACATTTAAACCTAGACATTTCTATCATTTTCAACACTTTATCATATTCAAACTTAACTTTACTAATCACATTAGCCTAACACTTTAAACTAACAAAGTCCATATTAACCAACTTAGATAGAATTCATTCCTTTTGTCCATTTTTCAATGCCCTTCCATCAATTATCATATATAAACATTAAATGTATAACATTTAGGCATTTAAACCTAACAAACATCAAAACACAACATACCACACTAGTTCATCACATTCGGCCAAAACAACTTTCCTTCCAAATGGATTTCTTTCCAACATTTAGCCATCAATTCATTACATATACATCAAATACACTTCATTCCATCATTTAAACTCATAAAACAACAAAGTACAAACCAAACGCTAAGCCATACATGGTTCGGCCACTTTGTTTCTTCCTCTAATTCAATTTGTTTCAATTATTCAATCATCAATTCATGCTATACACATCAAATAAATATCATTTGAAGCAATTAATTCATCAAAACAACACTTTAATTTCAAGTTCTTCCTATTAGGGTTTCAATCCAAGTTTTTGAATTCTAACCATACAAAATGTGTTTTGATCACTAATAAACATCAAGGAATATCATATAAACATAATTGAATCAAAAGAATTCAAAAACCAACAACTTACCAAAAATTCTTCAAAATCTTCTTTGAATTAA
>CANXYC010104494.1:0-14357 GCA_948193065.1 Aleurites moluccanus | reverse complement strand
GGATCGTTCACAAATCAAATATGAAGGAGGAACTTGACCCAATCCAAACCTGTTGGAGAGAACCAAAGCTATCAAAGGTTAAAGAAGCTTGACCCAATTCAAACCTTGTTGAAGAGAACCAAAGCTATCAAGTTTTTTTTTTGGACGCCACAAGTTGTCTTGATAAGTCCAGATTTGAGTTCTCAGCAAAGAACTAAGAAGAATTCCTTTCAAGGAAAATTCTGAATTTTTCATTCAATTTTTTTTAATGTGTAAAGCCTAATATAAATCTGTTTATCTATAGACTTGGAACATCCCTCCAAGAATAGATAAAGTTACTTACATTAAATTTAGATCAGTTTCTATTTCCTAGGTACTTGAAACATCCCTCCAAGAATAGGAAAAGTCACTTTAATTCCAAACTGACCATATTCAATGTACTTGAAACACATTAAAATATAATTATACTAAATAAGTATTTTAAGACCCAAAATTAATCCTATTATAAGTGCAAATTCGGACTTAAATATATTTCAACCCAAAACTAACAATAAACAGCCCAAAAGTCAACTTATTATGTGAGAAAGGGTTCTTTCAAGAATGTCTAGCAAGTGAGCCTTCAATTCATGTGCTTTAACCCTTGTTCTTCCAATTCCAAGCCAAGTTGGTCTCTTTACACAGAAAAGTAAGTAATCATTTTTGGTGTAGCCTTGATTACTTCTATGACAGCTTTGGAATCCTCTTTAATAGCTTATTTGTTGTGTATTTCCATGATTAAGCCTTGAAGTGCTTCTTTGATGCTTTTAGCCTTTGCTCTTGTAATAGGAGCACTAATTCCATGCAATGGATCTTGAGAAAATTTAGGAGTCCAACCTTGTTGTCCTAGGTCCGTAGCTTGATTCCTATCATACATGCTATCTTACTTTAGAATTCTGTTTGTGAAATATGACTACAGTTGCACAAGCCAGTGACAGCTGAAGATTTGGCATCTGCATCTATCACTTTGGAGTAAATGTGATGAAGCACTTAACAAGTTTGGGTACCTTCTCTTCAGATATCTTGCTACTTCAGTGTTCTAATCCAAAAGTGGGTTTCTTATCTTTTAATAGCAAGATTCTCTTTCCTGTTATATCAATTTGGACGGCTGCCTGCAAGTTTAGCCTCGAACCTGAAAATGAATTATTAATTAATGTAATTGTAGCTTTTGATGATAATTCTGGATGATAATCACTAAGCCTGTCAGAGATAGTTGGCGAATTACTTTCTGTCTTCTGTTTCTTGTTTCAGGATTATATTTTGTCCACATCGTTGTACTCTTTTCAAAAAATTTCCTGAAAGCTAGGAAAGTAAAGTATAATTAGATTGCTTATTGTGAAGTTTATTCATCTAATTTCATTATATCCCATGTAAATTTTTGTATGGGAATTGCCAAAACATTTTGCATTAATCTTTTATTGTAGCTTCTAAATTCTGATGTTGCCTTCTACTCGTTGGCTATGATTCCAGTTTTATTTATGTACTCTTCTAGCATTTATTGTTGCATTAGCAAAATATATATTCATCATAAAACAACACAAGTATGTTGGATTTGACAATGGAAGTGTTAGTTTTTCTAATCATGGTTTTCTCCTCTTCATTATATGTTTTTGTTCTGACATATGAAGAAACCATTATAAATTGCTGTCAGCTTTCTTGCAGGCTGTGGTAATTCAATTGATGTTCTGATGCTACGTTGCTTTGTATAAATTTTCATCAAGTAGTATTTCGAAGGCCTGAGTGTGAATGGAATTTCAAAGAATTTGAAATTTTAATTCATTTCATATTGTATGTATAATGGGGCGGAACCAGGAAATTGTATTGGGGGCAAAGTTAATATAATAACAAATATGATGATCAAATAAAAAGAATTTAGGGGCTAATTAAAAAATTTACACACACACACACACACACACACACACACACACACACACACACACACACATATATATATATATATATATTTTAAAGATTTTAGGGCAAATTAATATAATAGCAAATTGAATGATCAAATTAAAAAATTTAGTGGGTAAATAGGAGGATCAAATAAAAAAAAATTTAGGGGCTGATTAAAAAATATGTTCACATATGTATATTTTAAAGATTTTAGGGCCAAAATTAATATAATAGCAAATTGAATAATCAAATTAAAAAAAAAATTAGGGGGCTAATTAAAAATTAACATATATATATATATATATTTTAAAGATTTTTAGGTCAAAGTTAATTTAATAGCAAATTGAAGGACCAAATTAAAAAATTTAGAGGGTCAATTAAAAAATCTAAACACATATATATATGTTTTAAAGATTTTAGGGAACACCAAAGGAAAAAATTAGGGGGGCAATTAAAAAATTTACATATATATATTAAAGATTTTAGTATGTGATGGCATGAGAGATGCATAACACTTAAACCCTATTGTCAAATCCTAAACACCATCTTTGAGCAGGTGTGTTAAGAGTGAAAATTTATTCTTGTACTCTACCTACAAGCTAAAACTTTTAGATTTAACTACTTTTTAATAATAATGGAAGTGTTTTCAATATCAATGAGCATTATCACATTAAGGATTAATGTGGTTGGGAAAATTAATGGAGATCATATTTATGAGAATCTAGATGAATACAAATATTTGTTTGGGGAAGGAGGGTGAAAACGACAACTATTAAAGAAAATTCCAGCGAAGGAAGATTGAAATGGTTATGACATGGATCTTAGACAAGTTTAGTATGGAAAGTTGAGCATTTTAGCATATAAGAAAGTAAGGGATAGACCTAGATTCATGTTAGGAGAAGTAGTGCCAAAAGATATAACACTTATGGATCTTCTAGAACACATATCTGTAATTGAGTGGAATGGAGGAAATGAGTCCATATAAGCGATCCTTTCTAGATTGGAATTTGGAAGTAAAGACTTGGCTGAGTTGAGCAAATGAATATCTTCTCGAGGATGAATTGGTATGCTTACTAGAAACATGCCATTTCAAATATGCCTCAAATTTAATTGAAACATTATTACGTGAATTTGAGTTCTTAAGTTTTATTTTTCTAATTTGGATTTGATGTTGGAAGGTGTTAGACCATGATATTAGAAATGTTAGACCTTGACATCAGAAAGACTGGTGTTAGGTTTCTAAACTGATGAAGGATTTAAGCCTGTATGACAAATACAAAGGAAATAAGCATTAGAGGGCATGCTAAGCTTATCATTTCGATGCTTAAGTCAATGTGACTTCATGTATGTAGTTAAAGGCTCAAGAAAGAGCGGATTTTGTGATGATACCATTACTTCCCTGAGGATGTGAGTGATAGGATTAGTGTGGCTCTCACTTTTATATTTTCTAGTGGGGAAAGTTCTTAGCGCTAGACTTTTTAGAGTGGCCAACTGAAGAAAAGATCAGTCTCCCTATAGATGATTGAGAGATTGCTCTTTTGGTAAGACCTTTCTAACCTCTTGAGGGGGGCCAAAAAGATGAAGGCTTACCAGTCTGTGATCTGGTCCCGCTTCCCCCCAAAAGTCTCTTGTATGTTGAATACAATTTGGCATTTATAATGCTTTCCTGTTGGGGAACATAGAATGGATTGCATGGTTGCGAGTGATTGATGAGCTAAGGTCATATGATTCTATAGTTGGACAAGGTAATGATACATTTGTTTTGGTAGTTGTGGAGTCCTGTGTTAAGGTGATAGAATCCCTTTTTTTTGGAGATGATAGAGATAGCGTGTTAGGTGAGCTTGAAAGGAGTTTTCGCAGATGACTTTCCTTGTAAGCTAAGTAGGATCATCCAATGGCAAGGCGAGGTTCTGCTGGAGTGTGGCACTCAGTGCTTGGATAATTGTAGAGACACGACACAAGGTGATTTGTCTATTAGACCTTAGGCCTGATTGTTGGAGCTTTAATGTCCATATGTTGTAAGGCTTATTTCTTAGAGCGTTTAGTCTTGTCTTAGTCTTGAATGATGTTTGTGAACATATGATTTTAGCACCCTTAACATATAATCAAAATTATATAGGTTTTCGAGCAAGAGTCAAACCTTATGTGGAGCATTTGAACTTTCATAGACCCTTTGGGGAACCCTATGGTCATTCAGATACAAAAAAGGGCTAAAACGGGCCAAGAACAAGTGAAAATGAGTCTGTTATAAACTTGCTGCTTTGATGCTGCCCTAAGGAAGACTTGATGCCGCCAAGCCTCTTGGACAATGCCGCCCAAGGCTTATAGAGGCATCCTTTCTTTAGGGCGGTAGCCGAGTAGCAATCTCAGGGAGTCTCAAGCTGTCGCCCTCCTGTTGCTCAATTGCCGTGCACCTTCTTTAGCGGTTCCATCCAAGCATGTTGGTGGCAATTCCCCTTCATATTGATGGCAGCTCACTATTTCTCTTATTTTCTCCAAATTCCACATCGAAAATTGGGAAGCCTGACCTCCCAACCTCCTATTATAATAAGAATCTTCCCTTTAGCTCAAATTACACTAGTTTCAATTAAATTAAATTTTCTCTAGTCTGACTCGCCATCTTCTCTCTTGTTTATGTATTTATAAATTGTGAAAGCGGCTCATTTCTCTTTGATTTCAAACTGATTCTCTAGTATTTCTTTGATTTACAGGAATAATAGATTAGAACTTTAAAAGTTCCCTTAGTTTGAAGTAAATTCTCTTTGAATTAATTTAATTTTTGAAGATATTCTTAGACTTAAATTATTGTCCCTTTGCAAAATTTGAAAGTAGATCTCTGCTCTAGCAAGGCTCCTCTTAGGCTGCCTCTACCTCAAAGATAAAAAAAAAAAGGTATAAATTCCTAACTTGTTATTTTTCATTTCTTTTTAATTTAAGACATCTTAAATTCTTTCTTCTTCTATCTTTCTTTTAATTTGATAGAATACCCAATAAACAAAATATGATAAATTAGACTTAAAATCAGACCAATTTCATTGCAAAATGAAAGAATTGCATAGATATTGATTCCTATTTGAAAGGATACGCAGGCCTAATTGATCTAAATATCAAATCCAAATATAGCAAACCAACTCATTTTTCTTACCAACTCATTTTTCTTCTTTTCTTTTAGTTTTGCTTTACTATAATTAGACTTTGAAGAATGCATGATCACTATAGAACCTTTAAAGGCTAGAGTTAATATTATTTATTTATTTAATTTTTCATATAATTATTTAATTAGATTACTTTACTACTATATTTATTTGCTTTATTTATATGCTTTATTTCTTGATTTTCAACTTTAAATTAATATCTTATAAATTGGTCAATGAAAAAAAAAAAATACTTTTTTTCAAGTTATATTTAATTTAAATGCCAAATTATAGTTGCTTAAAACTGAAAATATAGTCCTTAAATCCAACTTGATTCGAAGGTCTAGTATACTTTTCTTTTAAGATAAAATTGAAGTCATAAATGAGTTTTTTTCTTAATTTTTCTAACAAAAATAAATTAAGGTGATGACTTCCAAAATTTCAAAAATAAAAAATAAAGAAATAATTTGCAAAACCGGTAATAGCCACCTAAGTCGTGAGAAATCACTTAAAAAAGCATTATGATTCCAAGCGGACAGGACTGGTGCTCGGGTGAGATCTCAAAGTTGACAACTTTATTGGGAACTAGCCTTTTTTTTTCCTAAAATGAAAAAGAATAAGTGGACTACCAGTTGATTGAAAATATTTTCAAAGTAACTTTAAATTGGCATTTGACTTAAATATTATTTTGCTTTCATGCATCACTTGTATAGGTTTTTTACTTAAAACCTAGAAAAATTATGGAAACTCTTAGATTACAAGTAAAATTGATCCAACAACTCTCTTTAAATATGTTGGGAGATAGCAAAAATATTTACCCCACGATGAATCTTCAATCTTTTTGAAATGTAACGGGCAGTTTATATTATTAGACCTATGCAAAGTTTTATTATAGACTAAGAAGTTGATGGAGCATAAAGTAAAGAGAGCAACTGTCCAATTCTTGGTGAAATGGCTTTTTTTTTATTAAAAAAATTACGAATTTCATTGATTCAATATTGAAAAAGAAAAAAAGGAAAAAAAAAATTGCTAAACTGAAAACCCAAATGGGCAGCTACATACCTTAAAGTGTCACCGTCCCACCACCTACATACCTTAAAGTGCCACCGTCCGATCGGTGCCTCCACCGAATATATCAGACATCATCCTCACACACCGACACTTAGAGGAGAATGGTTTGTTGCTCCGGTTTTGACCCATCCCTTCCGGCCCTGTGATGCTCTTGGTTGCTTCGGTTTTTGCCATTACAGGAAAGAATCTCTACTTTTTCTTCTATTTTGCTCTACAGTACTTCAATTTTTTTGGTTGATGTTATGGGTATTTTTTTTGGACTGCATATATTTTTTTGGTTTGGTTGAGAAATAGTTGAAATTGTTATTGGGTTTGTGAAAATTTTGGGTTAGTCCTAGAAAGAATTTAAAATCAAATAAAGGAATTTGGGTTAGTATGTGAATTTAAAATTTTGGGCGGAATCTAGAATTTATTTTTTGGTTTGTGATAATAATTTTGTTAGAGATTAATTATGGGTTGTTTAGGCCTATTGATTTTTGGTAGTTTGGTTTTGTGATTTGGCATTCTAAGTTTTGTTAGGCTTAGTTATTCAGTTTATTGGGCCTATTTGGCTTGATTGTTTGGGTTTGATTGATTTGGTGTTTGGCCGGTTGATTTTTGTGGGTGTTTGGATCGGGTAGTTATATTTGGTTTGGGTATTTCTGGTTAGATCTAGCCCATTTGACTCTATTTGGATCTTTTCTTTAGACTTGTGATTATTCGATTGAATTGAATTCTGAAATTTACTATTTGGGCCTTAGAGATTTTGATTAATGGCAACTGATAAATTTATTTTTGTATCTGCGAAGAGTATATCAAATTCTCTCAATACTAGGCGTCACTAAAGTCTACTAATTTCTCTGTTTCGGCTATCGTTAATACAACTAACCCTAAGTGTCTTGTCTCTTTTTCGTCTAAATGGGTTATTGATTCAGGATGTATAGATCACATGACAAGTAATTCTAAACTTCTATCATCTTTTGAGTCACGTCCTAATACTTCTACTGTCACATTAGTTAATGGTCTATCTCTTCTGTTATGGGTATGGGTATTGCTGAACCAATCTCCTCTCTTCCTTTATCCTCTGTTTTATGTTTACCTAAATTTTCTTTTAATTTACTTTCGGTCAGTAAAATTACCCGTACTTTAAATTCTTTTGTTACATTTTATCTTCATTATTGTTTGTTTTAGGATCTTATGACGAAGCATATTATTAGTAGAGGTTGTGAGTCTGAAGGTCTCTACATCTTGGATGAACAAGTCTTACTCTCTCTTGCCCGTTCTAGTGCTCTAACTCCTGTTGAGGTACACCGTCGTCTGGGTCATCCTTCTTTATCTAAATTAAAAAAATTATTTCCTCAATTTAAGTCTCTATCATCATTAGATTGTGAGCATTGTCAGTTTGCCAAACATTATCGTTTACCATCGTTGCTTGAGTCAATAAACTAGTTATTTTTCCCTTCGAGTTTTGATTCTGATGTTTTGGGTCTTTGTCCAACTATTTCAAAGTCTGGTTATAAGTATTTTGTCATATTTGTTGATGATTTTTTTTTGTGCAACTTGGTTATACTTAATGAAAAATCATTCTAAGTTATTTCTATCTTTTGTACCTTTTATGCTGAAATTAAAACATAGTTCAATGTTTCCATATGCATATTGCATAGTGATAATGCTAAAGAATATTTCTCTGAATCATTTCAAATATATATGTCCCAAAATGGCATTATTCACCAATCATCCTGTATTGATACTCATTCTCAAAATGGGGTTGCTGAAAGAAAAAAAATCGTCATTTGCTTGAAGTAGCCTATGCCCTTCTTTTCTAAATGAATGTTCCTAAGTCTTTTTGGGTTGATGCAATGTCTATTGCTTGTTTTTTAATCAATCACATGCCTTCCTCTGTACTTTAGGGAAACATTCCATATGTTATTCTCTTCCCATCTCAACCTTTATTTCCTATTAAACCTCGTACCTTTGGTAGTACTTGTTTTGTCTATGATGTTCATCCTTAAATTACCAAACTTGATCCCAAAATCTCTTGAATATATTTTTCTAGGATACTCTCGAGTTCATAAAGGTTATAGGTATTTTTCTCCAACCCTTCATCGTTATTTGGTATCTGCTGATGTCATTTTCTTTGAGAATACTCTTTTCTTCTCTGACACTCTAGGTTATGATAGTCAGAGGGAGGATGATGACCTTTTAATTTATACTGTCCATCAATCCACCTCTCATGTGCCTTTTGCTCCTATGTCTTATGCTTCCACATCAGATAGGCCTCCGCCTCCTATTATTCATGTATATTCATGGAGATTCGAGATGATTGACTCACGCCCTCCACTTGCTCCTTCATCATTAGATCGATTCTCCACCACTTCAGATTTGGATCTCAATCTTCCAATTGTTCTTCGCAAAGGTAAGCGTCAATGCAATTATCCTATTTCTTCTTATGTATCCTATAATAATCTTGTGGCTTCCTCTCGTTATTTCATATCTTCTTTAGACTTTGTCTCTATTCCTAAAATTGTTAATGAAGCCTTGTCTCATCCCGGTTAATATACTACTATGACAGAGGAAATGACAGCTTTAGATACTAATGGTACATGGGATTTGGTATCTCTTCCTTCAGATAAGAAAGTTATCGATTGTAAATGGGTATTTTCAGTTAAGGTTAATCCTGATGATTCTGTGGCTCGTTAAGCTCGCCTAGTTACCAAAGGGTATGCTCAAACTTATAGGGTTGACTATTCAAATACATTCTCTCTTGTGGCCAAATTAGCTTCAATCTGCTTATTTATATCTCTGGTAACCACTTACAATTAGCCTTTACATCAATTGGTTATCAAGAATGCTTTTCTTTATAGTGATCTTTAAGAGGAAGTTTATATGGAGCAACCTCCTAGTTTTGTTGCTTAGGAGGAGTCTGGTAAGGTTTGCAGACTGAGGAAATCATTGTATAGTTTAAAACAGAGTCCTCGAGCTTGGTTTGGAAAATTTAGTGAGGTAATTCATAAATTTGGAATGCAAAAAAGTAAATGTGATCACTCCGTATTCTATACACAATCTGAGGTTGACCTCATTTTATTAGTAGTATATGTGGATGATATTGTCATCATTGGGAGT
The DNA here is from genome assembly GCA_948193065.1 of Aleurites moluccanus. NCBI lineage: Eukaryota > Viridiplantae > Streptophyta > Magnoliopsida > Malpighiales > Euphorbiaceae > Aleurites > Aleurites moluccanus. Next base: position 5,139 of record CANXYC010104494.1, on the reverse strand, counting down.
GACACAATTGGCATATTATCTCTTAAGTCTTTTCTGCAAACTCAGTTTCAAACAAAAGACTTGGGAATATTAAAATACTTCTTAGGAGTTAAAGTTTTGAGATGTAAAAGAGGTATTTTTTTTTTGTCTCAGAGGAAATATGTTCTTGATTTATTGACAGAAACTGAGAAATTAGGTGTAAAGCCTTACAATGTAGTAATGACTTCGAATCTACAATTCACTGCAGATGATGGTGAGTTATTTGCAGATCCTAAGATGTATAGAAGATTGATTGGGAAATTGAACTATTTGACAGTGACTTGTCCTGATATTGCATACTCTATTAGTATAGTAAGTCAATTTATGTCATCTCTGACTGTTAAGCATTGGGAAGCTCGGGATAAATTTTATACTACTCAAAAGGAGCTTCAGGATGTGGTCTATTGTATAACAATCATGGACATAAAAATATCGAATGTTTTGTAGATGCAGATTGGGCAGGTTTTAAGGTAGATAGGAGATTGACTACAAGATATTGTGTTTTTGTTGAAGGAAATTTAGTATCATGGCAAAGTAAGAAGCAAAATATAGTCTCTCAATCCAGTGTTGAATCAGAATACAGATATATGACATAGTTTGTTTGTGAGGTTATGTGGATACATCAATTATTAAATGAAGTTGGTCTCAAAATCTCCCTCACTGCTAAACTATGGTGTGATAACCAAACTGCTCTCTATATTGCTTCAAATCCCATATTTCATGAACGAACCAATTGAGTTAGACTGTCACTTTGTTCGTGAGAAGCTTCGACATAAAATCATCTCTACTGAATATATCATAACATGAGAATAGTTAGGGGATTTCTTCATAAAAGCTTTGAATGGAGCTCGGGTTGACTATATCTGTAACAATTTGGGCATGATTAATATCAATGCTCCACCTTAAAGGGAAGTGTTAATGTACATAGATATATATGGAAATAGAATCAGTGGCTTGATTGTAGGGATTAGGGTTAGGTAAGTTTCCTTGTATAGTTGCTATTCTATGTATATATAGTTATGTATCTATGAATTAATTCAATAAGTAAAATATCATTTTCCCATTTAAACTCACAGTCCAAATAGCCAAGCCCTTTATCAAATTTAAACCCATTACTTTTTAAAGTTGGGTCAGGTGCAAGACCAAAAATAAACACATATCTCCTTAAATTCCCGCAAATGGACTATAAATTAAGGTCCATGTTATCCAAACCATCATTGGATGGCCTGAGCAGCCAAACCATCTTTCCAAAAAGTTTAAACTCATTTGACAAAGCCTTAACCCAATGAATCAGTTGAAAACTTCTAACATCGTACTTGAAGTTAATTCATCTCATCCTAAAAACCCATCAGATCCTATAAAAGTGAACCCACCAATTGTTGGACAACCTCTAATGCTAAGCTAGATACAAAAACAAATTCATCTTCCATCCAATAAAAAGAACCAAGCAAGTAGACTTTTATTAAAGTCCATTTTGGCTTAAATACCTCAAACTAAATTCTATCCTTTGATCCAAGTCCAAACCTGACCATAACCTTCCTAAATGACCTTTATAGTTTCAATCGATTTATGACCAATCAACTCAAGGCCAAACCTGACAATAACCTTCTTAGAGGACCTTTATAGTTTTAATCGATCTGACTGAACTGATCAACTTAAGGCCATGTTTGACTATAGCCTTGCAAAGTGATCCTTAGACCTAAACTAAGCATGATTTCAATCAATATGAAAGCATTATCCTCAATTCTACATACTCGATCTATACTAAGTATGGCTTCAACTAGCAATATTGCTAAAATCTTATAATTCCATTGTTACTACCTTATGAGTGCTACAAGTCAAGGCTAAAAACAGAATGTCAAAGTCCTACTGACTGTCAAAATGACCAAGTCATCTTAATCCCAAATCACCACTCCTCAAAATTAAGGCATTTCTCCAAGTCTTCAAATCACAAATTTAACACCTCTCTGGAAAATCCAACATCCTAATGCCATAGTGGTTTAGGTCAACCTTTTACTAGTTCAAGGTGTCCAGTTCATAAATGTATTCTCATTCTTGCATGCCTAGATTAGACTTAGGATGCACTTCATAAATTATCACCTTAATACCATAGTAGCTTAGGTAAACCCTTCACTTGTTCAAAGTATCCAATTCATAAATGTATGCTTAGATTAAACTTAGGATGCACTTCATACTAGACTTAGAGACTTAACCCGAATTAGATAATAACTTATCAGACCCTCATAGAGTAGCTTCGTATTTCATATCATGCATGCTTAGATCTTACATAGCATCAGTATCGGCCTAACACAGAGTTAGGACCTCATCTTATTATACTATATCTAAAATTAATCTTTCTAAAATAGTCTTAGGATTCACATCTTAAATTTAATTTAGCATCAACATCAAACTTGAGCAGAGTTAGGAATCAAAACCGTGTTGCACAACCTATTCATACCTTTAAAACCTATAACAAATTTAGGTTTAACCATCCTAAGACAACCTTAGGATTCATACCTTAAAATCTATAACAGAATTAGGTTTCTCTTTTCTAGAATTAACCATACTGGGGTAGACCTAGGATTCAAACATTTCACTTAGCTTATAGTTAGGGTTCCTTGCTCTAGACTAGACTTAGAACTTTCCTTCCTAAAGACAACTTTGGGAGCTTTTCAGACCCTCATTAGGGCAACCTTAGGAGTTTTACAATCCTTCTTAAGGAAAATCTTAGGAGCTTTTCATACCTTCATAGGGACATTCTTAGGAGCCTTTCAAACCTTCCTAAGGACAATCATAGGAGCCTTTCAGACATTCCTAGGACAACCTATCAGACATTCCTATGATAAAATTAGGAGCCTATCAAACCTTCCTAGGATAATCTTAGGAGTTTATTGCCCTATTTGACTATTGTGGCTTGTGTCCATTATCATTTAGATTACTTTTCAAGAAAAGCAATCATGATGAGTGACAAATGTAAACACATGATTTTAGCATCCCGACATATAATCAAACTTGTATAGATTTTAGAGAAAGAATCAAGTCTTTTGTGGAGCATTCAAACTTTCATGGACCATTTGGTGAGCCCTTGGATCATTCAGAATAAAAAAAGGCTAAAACGGGCAATGAACAAGTGAAAATTGGCCCATTGTAAACCTGCTACTTAGTTGTCGCCCTAAGGAAGTTTTGGATCCACCAAGCCTCTTAGACGGTGCCACCTAAGACTTGTGGTGGCATCTTCCCTTCTCTGGGGCGGCAACTTGAGACTCTTTGAGATTGCCATTTAATGGCCAACTTTCTATTACGCCAGCTTGAGACTGTAGCTTGAGACTCCCTGAGATTGCCATTCAGCTGTTGCTCTCCCTCTTTGGCGGTTCCACCCAAGCATGTCAGTGACAATTCCTTTCATGTCGGCGGCAACTTACTATTTACGTTTATTTCTCCAAATCCCACATCGAAAAATTGGGAAACTTGACCTCACAATCTCCTATTATAAATAGGAGCCTCCCCATCAGCTTAGATCACACCAGTTTCAGTTAGATTGAATTTTCTCTAGTCTGACTCGTTATCTTTTTTTTTTTTTTTTTTTTTTTTCTGTATTTATAAATTGTGAAAAACAATTCATGTCTCTTTGATTTCAAATCGATTTCTTTAGTATTTCTTTGGTATAGAGGAATAGAAAATTAGAACTTTAAAAGTTCCCTTAGCATGGAGTTCAAATTAATTCTCTTTGAAGATATTTATTTTTTGAAGATATTTTTGGACTTAAATTATTTTTCCTTTACAAAATTTGAAAAAGTGAAACTCCACTCTATCAAAATTCTCAGACCTCAATCACCTCGAAGATCAAGAAAAATAATATAAATTCCTAACTTGTTCTTTTCCATTTCTTTTTAATTTAAGATATCTTAAATTCTTTCTTCTCTTATATTTCTTTTAATTTGCTAAAACACCAAACAAACAAAAATATGGTAAATCAAATTTAAAATCAAATCAATTTCATTCCAAAATGGAAAAACAGTGTGGAATTTGATTCTCATTCAAAGGTATATGCATGCATATTTGATCCAAGTATCAAATCCAAATAAAACAAACTAACTCCTTTTTCTTCTTTTCTTTTAGTTTTGCTTTAATTTTTCTTTATTCTAGTTAGACTTTGGAGAATGTGTTGTCATCCTAGAACTCATAAGAGTTATGGTTGATATCTCTATTTAATTTGATTTTGCTTGTAAGAATTTAATTAGTTTGCTTTTCTACTTTATTTATTTGCTTTATTTGTATGCTTTATTTATGCTTTTCATCTTTAAATTAGCATCTTATAATTTGTTCAATAAAAAAAAACTATTTTCATGTTATATTTAATTTAAAGGTCAAATTATAATTATTGAAAATCGAAAATCTAGTCCCTAATCCAACCTGATTTCAAGGTCTAGTGCATTTTTATTTTGGGATAAAATTAGAGTCACAAATGTATTTTTTCCTTAACTTTTTTAATAAAAATAAATTAAGGTGACGATTTTTAAAAAATCAAAAATAAAGAAATAATTTGCAAACAAGGATGAAAACTACCAAAATCATGAGAAATCATTAAAAGAATAATTTCGATTCGAAGTGAATTAGACCGGTGCTCAAGTGAGGCCTCATAATGTGGCCTATATATGAGTATTTTTTTTTATCCTCATCAAATAATAAAGGATCTCTTGATTGGTACATTATCTGGCTTGCAATAGGTGTAGTGGCTTTCTTGAATGCATGAGCTTACTCTTTAAGCATATTCCCTTTTGTTCGACTTTGCAGGCAACATATCGATATGGACTACTTGCAGATGTAAATTAGTCGGAATGTAATATAAGAATAAGATTTCTACGTTTGCAGCATGTATCTGAGTGCTTTTATTGTGCTTAGGTACCAATTTGTTAGGCTATAAAAAAAAGGGTTTATTCATTGTTAGTAGGGTATATCTTCATGAATTTGACCAATCCTCAATATTCTCTAATATTGGAGTTCTCTTTTTTTTATCATCATTTGTTTATCTTGATAAGATGTGATAAGAACAGATCCATGTGAATATCTTTTACAGTTTATATATATATATATATATATATATATATATATATATATATA
>CANXYC010104377.1:0-12480 GCA_948193065.1 Aleurites moluccanus | reverse complement strand
GATCTGCACTTCCTACCATATAGTGCTTCAAATGGAGCCGTACCAATAGAAGAGTGATAACTGTTATTGTAGGAGAACTCTATCAGTGGCAAATAATAATCCCAGTTACCCTTGAAATCCAGAACACATAATCTGAGCATATCCTCCAATGTTTGGATTGTCCTCTCTGACTGCCTATCAGTCTGCGGATGGAAAGCAGTACTGAATCGTAACTGTGTACCCATAGCCTTCTGAAATTTCTGCCAAAACTGAGATGTGAACTATGTACCCCTGTCTGATATGATTACCAAAGGAACTCCATAAAGATGAACAATCTTATCCATATACAATTGTGCGTACTGAGCTTCTATATAGCTGGTCTTTACCTCCAAAAAATGTGCAGACTTCGTCAACCGATCAACAATCACCCATATAGAATCATATCCCCTCGAAGTCCTCGGTAGACCAATTATGAAATCTATGGTAACCTGTTCCCATTTCCACTCTGGTAGCTCTATCTCCTGAAGTAGCCCTGATGGCTTTAAATGCTCAAACTTAACCTGCTGACAGGCTAAGCATTTAGATACAAACTGAGCTCTGTCCTTCTTCATCCTTAGCCACCAATAAGCATCCCTCAGATCATGGTATATCTTGGTAATCCCTGGATGTACACTGTATGTAAAATAGTGAGCCTCTGTCATAATTCGATCCCCTAGCTCATCACAATCTGGTACACATATACGCCTCCCACATCTCAATATCCCATCCTCCACAGTGAACTTTGCCATCCTCCCACTCTGAACCTCTCCCGTCAGCTTCAGTAGATATGGATCCCTGTCCTGAGCCACTTTAATATCATCTAGCAAAAGTGACTTCGCCCGAAATTGGGCTATTAGAGCCTAGTTCCGATCCTTGGAACCCAAATCCAACTCTACCCCTAAATCTGCTAACTGTCTCAAATCCCTTATCAATGGCCTCCTGCCAATCACAATATGAGCAAGACTACCCATATATTTCTTACTCAAGGCATTCATCACTACATTGGCCTTCCCTGGGTGATAGAGAATCTCACAATCATAATCCTTAAGAAGCTCCACCCATCTGCTTTGCCTAAGATTCAGATCCTTCTGCTAAAATATATACTGTAGACTTTTATGATCAGTATATATCTCACATTTCGACCCATACAGATAATGTCTCCAAATCTTCAAAGCAAATATAGTTGCTGCCATCTCCAAATCATGAGTCGGATAATTTACTTCATGCTTCTTTAACTGATGAGAAGCATAAGCAATTACCCTACCATCTGCATTAGTACACACCCTAGGCCAATCCGCGAAGTATCATAATATACTGTAAATTTCTCCCCCTCAACTGGTAATGCCAATACTGGAGCACTAGTAAGGCAATACTTTAGAGTCTGGAAGCTACGGTCACATTAATCCTTCCAGACATACCGCTCCTCTTTCCTTATCAGTATAGTCAAAGGAGCTGTGATATGGGAGAAATCCTTCACAAACCTCCGATAATATCCAGCCATACCCAGAAAGCTGTGTACCTCTGAAACACTAGTAGGCTGGGGCTAATTAGCTACCGCCTCAATCTTCTGAGGATCTACCATAATACCATCCTTGCAGATAACATGCCCAAGGAAGCACACCTCAGTCAACCAGAACTGACACTTAGATAATTTAGCATACAACTGATGCTCCCAAAGTGTCTATAGCACAATCCTCAAATGCTCTTTGTGCTCCTCCTCACTCCTGGAATAAATAAGTATGTCATCAATGAAGACGATGACAAACTTGTCCAAATATGATCTAGACACCCTATTTATCAGATCCATGAAAGCCGTTGGAGCATTGGTCAACCCGAATTGCAGTACAAAAAACTAATAATGACCATAGCGGGTTCTAAAAGAAGTCTTGGGTATATCACCACTGCTGATCTTCAATTGATGATACCCAGACCTCAGATCAATCTTAAAAAAATGGTTGGCACCCTGTAGCTGATCAAATAAGTCATATATGCGAGGCAACGGATACTTGTTCTTCACTTTGACTTTGTTCAGCTGCCTGTAATCAATACACATCCTCAATGAGCCATCTTTCTTTCTCACAAATAGAACCAGTACACCCCAAGGAGAACTACTTGGTCTGATAAACCCTCTATCCAATAGCTCCTATAACTGTGTCTTCAACTCCTTCAGTTCAGCTGGAGCCATTCTGTATGGTGGAATGGATATCGGGTATGTGCCTGCATGCACCTCTATCTCAAACTCAATCTCCCTATCAGGGGGCAATCCTGGCAACTCCTTAGGAAAAACATCAGGGAGCTCCTAAACAACCTGTATTTGATCCAACTATACAGAAGACTTCTGCACATCTACTACATGAGCTAAATAGGTTGAACAGCCTTTCCCGATCATCCTCCTATCCTAGATAGCAAATATCAGGTTAACCCGAAACTCCCGAATATCACCCTGAAACTCAAACTCTTGCTGCCCCTCAGGCTGGAATCTAACCCTCTTTCGATAACAGTCTATCACTGCCCGGTGTCTCGTCAATAAATCCATGCCCAATATCACATCTAACTCAAGCACAGGCAACTCAATCAAATCAGCACGCAGAATGCGATCATCAATCTCAACAATACAATCAGGGTAATAATAATCAACATCAACACTGATACCCATAAGTGTAGCAATAGTCAATGGCATGTCTAATAACCTCCTCTCCTTATTCAATTTGGGTGCAAAATGTGATGACACAAAAGAATGAGTTGCACCCAAATCGAATAAGGCATCAGCAATCTCATTCTGAACCAAGATGGTACCTGTGACAACATTGTCAGATCTCTGAGCCTCCTGGGTATTCACTGCAAATACTCTGCCCTGGCCCCTACCAGCTGGAGCCTGACTACCACTGGGAGCCTATCCTCCCCTGCCTCTACCTCTAGCTGTAGCCTCTCTACCCATATTCTGACTCGTCTGAACTATTGGCTGTGAAACTGTGACAGATGGTCGCTGCTACTGCTCACCCCATATAGGACATCTATTAATGAAGTGACCCTGCTGGCCACATTTCAAACATGCTCCTATCTATAACCGGTACTCCCCTCCATGCCTCCGTCCACAAAATCCACAAACTGGTATACCAGGTACCTGTATTGCTGGTCTAGATGAGCCTTATGAGTAAGCAGGTGTAGATCGTGCCACTGGTGGCCCCCTACTCTGAAGTCTCCTCCTCTGACTACCTCCTGAAGATCTCTGCTCAAAACGAGGTACCGGCTCAACTGGTCTAGGATGGGAGCTGCTCTCCCCCCTCCTGCTCTATGATCCTGGACCACCCTTCCTTTTCTGATCCCTCTTAGCCCTCTCAGTCTTGTACTTTTCCTCCATCTGAGTAGCTTTGTCTATCACTGTAGTCCAAGATGTGAACTCTGTAGCTAACAAGGCATTATGCAGTGCTGCATGTAAACCCCTCCGAAATCTACTAATCAAATCTGCCTCAGTCGGTACTATATGAGCAGCATATCTACTCATCCGGATAAACTCCTCAGCATACTCCTCTACTGATCTATCTCCCTGCTCAAGCTGCTCAAATCTCACTAAATTACAGGTCCTAACACCCTCAGTGATAAACTCGTCAATCAATCCCTGTCGGAACTCTGCCCAAGTAGGTGAGTGCTCTCCATATGCCTCGAGAACCACGTCTAGGCCTTACCCTTAAGTAACAAACCCACCAACTCTACTGATTTCAACTCTGAATAAGGTAGTCTCCTCACTACCTTCTCCACCTCCTCTAAGAAATCAACCGGATCTATACCTCTGTCCCCTCTGAACTCTGGTAAGTTTAGCTTCAGAAAGCTAAACATGGATACTCCTCCCTCCTCAATATCTCTCCTGCCCCCCCTGTACAGCTGGCTCCCTCTGAGCCCCTACTGGCTGCACAGGAGCCGGTGCCACTACCTCAGGTACTACTGGTAGAGGTACTACTACAGGAGCAGGTGGTGGTTGAGCATGCTGTCTCTCCCTCCTAATCTCAGCCATCTCCCTCCTCAACTCCATCAAACCTCTCATCATCTCAACCCTCCAAGGGTCATCTCCCCTCTCTGTGTCCTTTGAAGTCCATCGGGATCGATGGACCCTCTGATACACTAATCTCCCTCACTAGGGACTCATTGAAGGCAACCTCAGCCTCCTTGGTATCTCTGTCTCTGCTATCAGACATGTCTGTAATCTATCAAAAAAAATGATAACAGTCTCAAAATATAGTAAAAATGCATAATAATAACATATAACAAACGATAACAGCAATAGACGACAAAGGAAATCCTATGCTCTATGGTATACCTAATTCTAACCCCATTCTGTAACTAGTTACTATTCCTCTGTAATCCAGTCATTATTCATCTGTAACCTAGATTCACATTCTGTAAACCTAGTGCTCTGATACCACCTCTGTCATGACCCGATTTCTGGGACTGAAACGGTCCTAGGGCACGGCAGATGCTAATGGCAACCGGCACCCGTAGAATCCAGCATCACATGCATCATCTATAAACCTCAATATTTATTCATATTAATTAATTTACCAGTTATTCTGTTAACTTGTCATGCATTCTGTAATCATTCTAAAATTTGCTGTAACATTCATATATCATATCATAATATCATCAAATAACTTAGAATATAATCAACAACATATCATATACAATGTTCATCTCCTAGCTAACCCAATACATACCCATGGTGCAGCTAGAAAATGAACATAAAAAAAAATACAGAATATCCAAAAATATACATAATAGTCTGTAGCAAAAATTCACGGAAGATAGAAGACTGGATTTTGCAACCTACTCCTCTCCTGAAATGGGTAAATAAATGAAATGGTGAGTATAGATGATACTCAGTGAATTTACATGCATCATCAATGAAATATAAGCTCAAATAATGGTTTGCACGTGATAAGGAATAATGGTACAGAGTAAATCATATAAGATACAGAATCAGTATCGGTAAACAATAGGAATAGCAATGGTCATATCCAATCAGGGAAATCAATATGGCAAGATAGATAGAGGTCCATGAACACGTAGACTATGTGTAATCACATAGTCGATCACATATCACATAGGCATAAGACTTATCAGGTCCTATGGCTGCAACCAATAACCCTTCCCAGCTAGGGCATCAATATCAATGTGCACATTGCCGACAGTATGTACCCACTATCCTGTCGGTGAGGCAGCTCTATCAAACCACATTTGGGTCAATAGAAAGAGATAACATGTCAATAGATACCATTATGAAACAATGGTACCATCACTATCAATATAATCAATATCAATCAAATCAAGTAATATTTGAATCAATGGCATAGTAAAATACAACATATGAGCAAGGATATAGGTTATGGTAAACAATAATGGTATGGAACAAAAGTCGGTTCGGTGGCCGAAAATGGTAGGTCAATTGGCATGCCAACGTCGCTGGCGACAATGGCATTCAATTGGTAGGCCTATGGCATGCAAACCAATAGGTCAATGGCAAATGAACTAGGCATTTCATCGAACACTTGGTGGTCATACATTGGCAAGCCAATAGGTTAGGTTTGGTGGCAAATTTGACTTGCCCAATTCAACAACTATCAAGTCACATTGGCAACCAAAGTAAAGGTATCAAGAAACACAATTAAACAACATTAAAATAGGATCAAATTGGCAAGGAAAATCAGAAGAAAAACAAGCAAAATCATAGGCATTCTTAGGGCGAAGTGGTTTGGCCACAAAGGGTTTTTCACCAGAGGGTTCTAATTAACAATTTAACAATTTAGACATGTTAATTGATGCAATGTAAACTCACCTAAGCCTCCAAATAGCCAATGCACAAGTCAATTCCACCAATTCAACTAAAATGCCCAAAATTGCTTACTTTGAAATTCAAGTTTGACAATTCTTCAATTCTACATCAATTAAACCATAAATTACTTATCCATTCATATCCAATTAGCTAATTCTAATATCAATTAACAAATCCTAACACTAATTCAACATATCAAATCTTACAACTTCAAATAGCCAACACAATTTGGGGATTTCCATTCAATTGGATAAATTGGAGCAAAATAATCATAAACCCATTCAATTGAACCTAAATAAACTCTAAATCATCAATCAAACTAAACAAATAAACATTCTTACCTCAAACTCCCATGTTAGACGAAATGCTCTTTGAGTTTTTCCTCCAAATTCTTCACTCCTCTTACTTTTCTATCAAATTTCCCTTGAAAACTATAAGAAAAATGAAGAATTAAAATGGAGAAGCAAGGAAATGGTGTTCGGCCTATGCTAAGGAAGAAGAAGAAATGGAGCAACCGAAAATGCTTTAGGCAAATTAATAGAAAAATCAAATGGTAAATTACAACTAAACCCTCAAACTTCCATCCATTACACTTTGGTCCTTAAATCTTCTGTAATTTATTCTGACAATTCTGTCAGAATTTAGATATCAATATGGGGAGTGAATAGGCTTATTTTAATTTATACTTATTTATAAAAATAGTTCTGGAGTCATTCTGTAACCCCGACCGACCACTTTTCTCTATTCACCTTGAATTTCCATTTATTTACAAAAATACCATCACTTACTTTTTTAGTGTTTCTAAATGATTTTCACTTCTTTCTTTTTACCAAAATTAAACATAAATTATGGTCATCTTTTACCCCCAGATCAACTTCAGAAATTCTTTTGTTGATCGAACTGCTAATTTCTCGGCAATGTTCCCGATACTGCTAGTTTCCAGAAAAGTAACAAGTTTGCTTTATAATTGTGTCTCTAAAATTATTTCCCACAATTTCAAGACTAATAGACCATATACTGAGAATTAATTCATGCATACATGTTATAACTTTCTAGGGTATTACAGGTAGGCCTATGGAATACAAAGCAATAGGCCAAAGGCAAATGAACTAGGCATTTCATCAAACACATGATGGGCATACAATGGTAAGCCAATAGGTTAGGTTTGGGTGCAACATTGACTTGCCCAATTCAATCAACAACAAGCTACATTATTAACAATGGTATAGGCATCAAAGAAACACAAATAAACAACATCAAAATGGATTAAATTAGCATGGGAATTCAAGGCAAAAATCAAAGAAATCAAAGGGTGTGAATAGTGACACATAGTTCGACCAAAGGTGGGATTTTACCAAGGGTTTCCAATCATCAATTCAATCAACTAGGCATGATATTTGATACAAAATAGACTCACCTAATGCTTCAAATCACTTTGAACAAACCAATTCCAACCAAATTCTCTACTTGAGCTCTAAAGTACACCTTTGTCAAATCTCGTTTTCTACATCAAAGATACCACCAATTATTCATCTATTCACATTCAATTAACATATTCTAACACTAATTAACACAATCAAACACTAAATCATCAAACCCTTTCTTACAACTTCAATATAGCTAGGCAATTTAGGAATTTCTACAAATTAGCATCAATTGATGCATTCTAACCACAAACCCATTCAATTCAACCTCAAATTCATCTAAATAAACCATTAAATCAAACAAAACACATCCTTACCTCAACCTTGATGATCCACCCTAATTGTTTCCTTCAAAAATCCTTGAATTCCTTAGCTCTTTTCTACAAATTGATGATGGAAATGAAGAGAACTAAATTGATTTGCTAGTTTTCTATCAATTTTCCTTAAAGATTTTGATGAAAGGATGAAGAATTAATTTGCAAGAAGGAAAGAAATATGGTTTGGCCATGAAAGAGAAAGAAGAAGAAAACGAATTCAAATAGCTAAGTGTGAAATAAATAGAAAAATCCAAATGGCAAATTACAACTAACTCCTCCAACTTTCATCCATCACACTTTGGTCCAAAATCTTCTGTAATTTATTCTGTCAATTCTGTCTGGAATTGGATTTCAAAGTGGGGAGTAAATAAGCTTATTTTAATTTATACTTATTTATAAAAATGATTTTGAAGTCATTCTGTAATCCCGACCTACCAATTTCCACTATTCACCTTAAACTTCCATTTATTTACGATTTTGCCATTGTTTACTTTTTCAGTGCTCCTAAATGATTTTCACTTCTTTGTTTTTTCCAAAATTACACATAAATTATGGTGATCTTTTACCGTCAGGCCAACTTCAGAAATTCTTCGGTTGACTGGACTGCTAATTTCTCGGCAGTGTTCCCGACACCGCCGCTTTCCGAAAAAGTATTAAGTTCACTTTCTAATTGTGTCTCTAAATTTATTTTCCATCATTTCAAGACTAATGAACTACAAACTGAGAATTAATTCACCCATGTGAGTTAGAAATTTATAAGGTATTATAGTGATTGTTTCATAACACCACACCCAACCCACTTACACCAGCTGATGTATTAGTTGCAGCATCAAATTTGCTTTTACAACCCCTTGAGCTGGAGGACATCATTGTTGTTGCCCAGGAGATGGTCCAGAACCTCCAAGAGACATATTAGCTATCATCGAAGTCATGACTATCTTGTAATCATATGCCTGCTATAGTGCTTTATCAACAATAATCTAGCCTCTACCATTAAAAACCATATCGTTCCTCGCCTTCCAAAAACACCATAAGGTAATCACAACCAATTCCACCAAATTAACACTATCATAATTACAGGAAAGGCCATCGGTAACTAACTGCCACTATGCCCGAAATATGGTATGAGGAACAACAAATGAGCACAGAAGTAAAATGGAGGAGAACATACTTGTTGAGCAACTATAAATTCTATGAACATATGCACAACAATTTCCTCATTTTGCAACCAAAACGGGCAACAAAGATTAATGTCAAGAACTCTAACAGCAAGACTCTTCCTCATACTTAGTCTATCATGAATAACCTCCATAAGTAAATTTTCAACTTATTTGGAACTTTAAGGCGCCAAATAGAATGCCATAAAAATATGCCTAAAATTTGATAGTCACAACTAACTCAGAAGTAGCAGATCATGCTAAGAGATACCTAGACTAAACTGTATAAATACTAGAGCTAGTCCAATCCCAAACTTACTTATCAACTTTATTAGTCATTGGTAAGGGAATATCTAACATGATGGAAGCACTAGGTTTTGTCATAACCTTTCTCGCTAAAGAAATATTACACAAACCAATCCTACTCTCAATCAATTGAAAGACCTGATGAATATATCCCCTCGTAGGATCCCTAAGACCCACATTAAATGGAAAAGAGGTTGGCAACCAGCCATCTTCATGAATCATTATATCAATACCCTAACCTACTTGCCACCAAATCCTTTTAACCAAAAGCTTATTGTCACGTCTCACTTTTGGAATAAGACGATCCTAAGGCACGGGTAGACCTAAGGTCACCGAAAATCCGAAGAACCCAATAATAATCCAGTTATCAATCATTCTTACTTAACTCATTCATTAATATACAAATCCCATTTATTACCTACTCAATTTACAGAAATTTTGATAGAGTCTCTATTGTATTTTTAATGTTATTCCTGACCCAAAATCGAGTCTTTCAAAAATTATACAACCTGCACAAAAAATTATTTTTTACATTCCCAATAATTTGCCATTCTTATACCCTAAACTTCACAATTCTCATAGTCATATAAAACACCTCTATATGCTCATTCTATTTATAACATGATACAATCTATATTTAAGCATTATCAATATTAATATCTTTATCATTAACATATATCATACCATATTCATTTTTTTATCGTCAGTTATCATTTCAATTTCAGTAACAATTAACATATATACACAAACTATCTAATTCCTATAATATACCCTATGGAGCTCTACAGTATAACCTGACTGACTTCACCAAAGAGGAATTTATATTGGAGTCGTTGGATGTCCCAAATACGGAGGAAGGAAACTGTCTTGGGATTTTTTTTTTTTTTTTGCCCATAGTACTTCTTTCCAGAAAAATAATTAAACAAACCATAGGTGAGTATAATTATACTCAGTGAGTAATACACATATTATCTTACTTGTAAGGCTAGGTGAGGGCATTGCTCAAACGGAAGAGAATGACGGCATAAAATATATAATAATGATGGGTTCATTAATCAATTAAAGATTCATAAAGTTGAAGTCATTTAACATATGGATTAAGTTTCACATTGACATTAAAAATTCATAGTATATCATATCATAAAATGACAGAATCATTATTGATCACTTAAGCAAAGGCTACAATATGGTAGCATGCTATTTACTCATACGGTTGATTAGACCGCATGGCTAGGACCTTAACCCCCACCTAGCTAGGATCATTAAACCACTATGCACAATGTCAGTAAAACTTTTGTCATTTCATTAATGCCATACATATAGTGTTTAATCACTAGGTATCAAAGATAATTTAAGCACTTCTAAGGGATCAATACACGAAGCATTAAGCCAATCATGCAAATACATTTAAAAAGAATCATTTGGGATTATAAAAAGGCATAAAATTAATCATGGATCATACAATTGATATTTTTGGCCAACAATAGAATTTTATAGCAATTCCAATAATTTAATTTGAAGACAATGTCAAGCAAAATAGTATGTATTTTACTCACTTCACTAGGCACTTTCCATTGGTGCACTTTCTACTCCTTTCTTCTTTCTTCCTTAATCCAATGCTTATGTCATTTATTCACTCTTAACTATACATATTCAATTAATTTCAATTTATATACTATTTAACATAAAATTATATTAATTACACGTATATTTAAGAAATTCCTGAATTTTTTAAATCACTAAGGTTTTTCTATGTAACATTCTATACTGGCAGCCTGTGCTCCTTAATCCATATCTCTTCATATACTTATCCAAATACTTAAATTCTTATTCCTACTTAAATTATATATATTGATCTAAAACATATCCAAAATTCAGATATTTTGAAATTCTACACATCATATGGTGATAGTTTGAACTTAACCTCACTGTCAACCCTGCTGCCCTGTAACTTTAACTCAGGCAGACTCTGTTCTTTTGCATATAATTTAATTTATTTATACTTATCCAATTACTTTGATTCTTTTTCCTATTTACTCTAGACACATAATATTATAACATATCCAAATTTCAGATTATTTAGATCATTGTACAATTATTAGTAAATTTTCAAATTTAACCAATAGTCCTAAAATCTCTATCCATGTAGACCATATTTCTATATCTATAATTAATTTTGTGTTTATTCAATTACAAAAACACTTTACAGACATTTATATGACATATAAATAATCATTTTTTTATGTTTACCACTTTCCTTAATTCAGAATCTAAGATCCTCGTATAAATAGAACTTTGTAACTGATATTCTATTTATCAGTCAATTCTGGCAGTTAATACTTATGATTCAATATCTCATAATCCACAAATCCAATTGCAGAGCCCTTTTACATAACTATAGACAAGACATAAATTAACACTTTTTATGTTCAATAATTCTTCTAATTCTTTCTCTATCATTTTAAACAATTAAAACACATTAATAAAATGTCGAAAAACCTAATTCTGGCTAGTCACGGTTTTTTTTTTCAATTAATCTCTCCTCACTTCTAACTTCATCAATTCCTTTTGTATAAATATAATTAACATATTTATCTATAATTTTTATGTTTTGACCAATTTTAAATTTGTCACGACCCAACCCAGGAGTCGCGACGGTCCTAGGGCACGGGTGATGCATAAGCAACCAGTACCACGAAGAACCCAAATCAACTATCTATATGGCATGCATTACAATAACAAGCTCATTATAGCTTAATAATTTCACAAAAATTTGGGCAGCATCTCCTTTGTATAAGGAGCATGCCCCAAAATAAAAACACACAAAAATAGCACTTCTATAAACATTCCACCAATTATCTCCAACTATGGATCCCTCTGGATCTCCCATATCATCTCCATATGTACACATATATCCATCAATATCTATAATTATTATATCACAAATATAACCACAATATATATATATATCTTATATAACACTATAAATATGCAAACACAAACATATAAGTATTATGGAATCAAAAGAACTTCAAAACTAACAACTTATCAAAAATTCTTCAAAAACTTCTTTGAACTAATTTTGTGGTTCTAAAGAGTTTTTCTTAGGAATATAAGGTTAGAATAGTGTTTACAAGGTAATAATTAGTCTTATTCCATCCAAAAATGGAAGAAAACTACAATATTTGGTGTTGTACAAGTGTGGCCAAAACCTTGGAATGAAGAACAATGGAGTTTCTGAACTTTTAAAGGTTTTGGAAGACAATAATGGTGAAGTGGTGGTAAAAATCTATTCAAATTTCAAAAATTTTATGCAATGGTTCAGGTTTCATGGTAACTTTGGTGAAACCTAGCCATCCAACCATCCATTTTGCTTACTTTAATGTTATTTGTCCATCAAAAGTCAACATTAGTGGCTAACACATACATTTGCC
>CANXYC010104344.1:0-15096 GCA_948193065.1 Aleurites moluccanus | reverse complement strand
TATATATATATATATATATATATATATGATATTATATGTGACAAGGCCCATTACCTGTCTTATCCATATGATATGTGTATTGATAACTTATTTTTTGACAATAAACCATTGCTTCTGCTAATTTCCTTCCTTCTGTAAAATTGGTGTGCAACCTTGTTACCCTGTTAATAGGTTATTATTTATCTGTCATTTATATTGTTTACCTAACTTTTACCTTTGATATGATGTATATTAGATTCACTGAACATTTTATACTCATTCTTTAGTTTTTTTACCATTTTTCAGGGCAAGAGTAAAGTCAAATTTCAGTATCTCTTCCTCCATGGAATCCTATAGTATAATTTTGATAGTGTAAGTATTTAAACTCTGTGTTATGTATTTATTCTAGAAACTCCATGGTTATGTATATAGATGTAGTTAGACTGTATATATGAATGATAAATATTATATGGAGGTTAATTATGGTTATGACATGTGTGAATGATGATTACAAATAACAGAATCACAGATTACAAAATGACAGACTACAAAATGACAGAATACAAAATGCATAATAAATAATTAATTGGGTAATATTAAGATGATAATTGGACAGGATATGGGTTCTACGGGTATCGATCGCCTCTAGCAATTCCTGCATCCTAGGACCGTCATGTTTCAAAATTGGGACGTGATAGAGATGGTATCAGAGCATAGGTGTATATGAATAGTAGCTAAATATAGTATTAATAGGACATAAGTAAACCATGAAGCATAGGAATTCATGTTTTGTCTTTTGCAGTATTCGTTATATTTTCTATATATTCTACGATATCATACTATATTAAATTGAACTCTATTTTTTGTAGTGATCAAGATGTCAGAGTGACAGAGGGATCACACCATAGGAGACAGAGACAGAGAGGTTGCCAAAGAGGCAGAGGTAGCCTCTAATGAGTCCTTAGTTAGGGAGAAGACAAAGGAACCTCCTTATTCTTGATGGAGGACAGAGGATACCAGAAAGGGTAATGATCAATGGAGAGTGGAGATTATGCAGGGGATGTTAGAGTTACACAGAGAAATATAGGAATTAAGGCAGGAAAGACAGGCAATGCTGCCACCAGCACCACCAGCAGTGCCACCCCCTGTTACACCAGCTGTTCCACCAGTTGCACCTAATCCAGCTCCAGTATTGCCAGTAATGGTCCCTGGTGAGCCTGCAGTCCAGGAGGGATGCCAGATTATAGACAAAGGCAGAGTTAGTATGTTTAATTTTTTGAAGCTGCATATGCCTGAGTATAAGGGAGATAGAGGCGATAAGCCCATTGATTTCTTAGAGCAGATTAAGAAGGTAGTGAGGAAACTACCTTGTTCTGATGCACAGGCTGTTGAGTTAGTTGGCCTGTTACTGAAAGGGAAAGCATGGACCTGGTGTTCTAGACATATGGAGCCACGGTTATACAGTGATCATCCACCTACTTGGGCTTAGTTCAGACAGACCCTGCTATATGAGTTTCTTACAGAAGGGGGTGAAGACTAGAAATATTATATAGTTTGAGTAACTTGAACAAGGGAATATGAGTGTGGAATAGTATACGGATGAGTTTATTCGGTTGAGTAGATATGCTACTAAGAGAGCACCTACAAAGGCTGACCTTATCAGTAGATTCAGGAGGGGATTGCATGCCTCGTTACATAATGCTCTGCTATCTACAAAATTCACTTCTCTGACGAGAATCATTGATAAAGCCAATCAGATGGAAGTGCAATATAAATCAGAGAGGGCAAAGAGGGAATAAAAGAGAAAAGGGGGATCTAGTGTTTAGAGCAGAAGAGGAGAGAGTAGTTCATAGTAGAGACAGGATCCAGAATGGATTAGAGACCCTAGTATGGTAGTTAGAGGAGGAGGAGGAGTTGAGGTCCTCCAGCACAGTTAGTTTTTGGTTATTCACAGGGTTCATTCTGACCTGTGACACAGATGCCCAATGTGCTTGTACACAGTTTCTATGGCAAGAGGCACGGAGGGGAATGCAGGCGACAGTTTGGTGCCTACCTTAAATGTGGTCAACAATGGCATTTTATTAAGAATTGCTCGGTGTGGAGTGAGCAGCAGCCTTCTGCAACAGTATCACAGCTGATGGCATAGATGAGTCGCAATGATAATAGAGAGGCTTTGGGCAGAGGCAGAGGTCAGGTATAAAGTAGCAGTCAGACTCCTACAAGAAGAGGACAGGGGCTATTTTTTATTGTAAAGACCCAGGAAGCATAAAGAGCAGACAACACATTGACAGATATGGTCTTAATTCAGAATGAAATAGCACAAGTCTTATTTGATTTGGGTGCCACACATTATTTTGTATCACCTATGTTTGCACCTAAACTAAAAATGGAGAGGCAACTAATGAACATTCCACTAGAGATATTCACACCTATAGAGGAGAGTGTCGAAGTAAAATATTATTACCCGGGTAGAAATTGAGGATAATGTTCTGCATGCCAACTTGGTAGTTTTACCTATGCTTGAACTTGATGTTATTTTGGGGATGGATTGGCTAATAGCTCATCGTTCAGTAATCAACTATTATGAGAAGAAGATTAAATTTCAGCCAGAAGAGTAGGCAGAATTTGAGTACCAGGGTGAAAAATATGAAACTGGTATTCATCTTATTTCGGCTATCCGAGCTAGGAAGATGATAAGAAATGGTTATTTAGCTTTCCTGGCACATATGATAAATGTTCAGAAGACTCCAACAAGAATTGATCAGATATTTGTTGTTTGAGAATTTCCTGAGGATTTGTCAGGGCTACCCCTAGAAAGGGAAATTGAGTTTGAAATTGAGGTGTATCCCAACACAGATCCGATATCCATTCCTCCCTACAGAATGGAACCTACAGAATTGAAGGAGTTGAAGGTGCAACTGCAAGAATTATTGGATAAGGGATTTATCAGACCGAGCAGTTCTCCATTTGGTGCTCCAGTGTTGTTTGTGAAAAACAAAGATGGATCATTGCGGATGTGTATTGATTATCGGCAGCTGAATAAGGTTACAGTTAAGAACAAGTATCCTTTGCCACAGATTGATGACTTGTTTGATCATTTGCAAGGTGTTAGTCACTTCTCCAAGATTAACTTTGTAACACCCCAGTTTAAAGGCTTAGAACTTAAGCTTTAAGAGGCAAACCCAGAGGGTTCCTTCTTTGTTTATATGATGTGTATTTATGCATATTTATGTTTAAATTGAATGAATATGCAGGTTTTAGAAAGTTTTACACATGTAAAAGTGCTTTAAAGGCTATTGGAAGAAATTGGGAAAAATTCAGTTTTTGTTGAACTGGGGCAAAATGGTCATTTCGCACCCCTTCGAGTTTTATGAAAATTAACATGATATTTGAAGGTAGAAATGAATATTAGGACATGAAAATGATGATATTTAATTTATTTGAAGTTTTGTTGGAGAATTAAACCCGGTTAAAAATAGTTTCCGGCAAGTTGCTCAATTGAGGTGCTTGAGGTGCTTCATTTGAACTAAGGGCAATTTGGACTTTTCCTTTGAGATATGGAATTATATGGTGTATGCAAGCTTATGGAATTATTTTAGGCTTGATTAAATCTAACCATTAGATGAAATGATAAAGAAATGGATGGTTGGATGACTAGGTTTCACCATTTTAAACATAAGCCTAATGTATGGAATCATTTCTTTGATATTTAGGTGGATTTTTCCCACCACTTCACCATTGTCATCTTCCTTATCAAAAATCACCAACCATTTTTCTCTTTCATCTCCATCAATGGTTCGACCACTTCACTCCATCACCAAACCTTATGCTTTTCTTCCTTTTTTGGATAGAAACATATTAATTCCAACCTTGTGAACACAAATATAGCCTTAGATTTCAAGGAAAAACTTGAAAAAGCTAAGAATCAAAGCTTTGAAGTTTTTGAAGAACTTTTGGTAAGTTAATGGTTTTGTAATTCTTTTGATTCAAATATGATTATATAATGTTCTTTGATGATTATTGATGTTCAAAACATGTTTTGGATGGATGAAATTCAAAAAGTTGGATTGAAACTCTAATAGGAAGAACTTTGAATCAAAGTATGATTTTGATGATTCTTTTGGTTTAAATGATGTGTATGATATGAATTTATGGTTAAAAGAAAGAAACAAATACATTTGGTTAATGTTTTGATTTGGCCGAAATGAGGTGGTTGGAAAATGATGTTTGATTTTGATGTTTAATAGGTTTAAAAGGTATGATGATGTATATTTGATGTGTTTAATATGAATTGATGGCTATATGATGGAAATGAATTGATTTGGAATCATTCTTGGTTTGGCCGAAACTTTGAGGAGCTTAATGATGAATGGTGTTTTGATAAATGATGGGTATATATGAATGAATGTTATGCATTTGGTGTATATATATGTTGTATGTTTGATTGGTGTTGAAAAATGGATGAATGGAATGATTTCCATTAAAGTGGAACAATATGGACTTTACTACTTTAAGGTATTAGGTTAATGCAAATGAGGAAGTAAGGTTTGATTATAGTATAATGGCATAAATGAGTGAAATGTATAAGTTTAAATGTGGAAAGATTGAATGGTATAAGTGATTTGAAAGCATACTTGAAATTTGATGTATGTTTGGTATGGAATATTGAGCTAAGTGTTTGTAAGTTCATAACTTAGCATAATAATGATAAATATGTGTAATGTGAATGAAATATGGTGATAGAAATGCATTTGATGCATAAAGGATATGAAAAGTGTTAAAAGAGTGATATAGGGCCTTTGATGTGCAATATGGGTTAATGTGTGTTTATGTGTGTTAACATATTTGAATATGCCTTGATATGTGTTTTGATATGGTTTATAGTGAGTATAAGTCTTATAAGAGCAAATTGGTTATTATAGGAGAATCGTCCTGCGGACGGGGAATCACGAGCTGACTAGGCCTGATTGAGTAGAATTTGGAAGTTTGGATAGAGGCGAGTCTATATATATGATTGATGCATTATTCATTCATAAGTCATGCATTTAAGCATATGAAATGATATCCTTGCTTGAAAACCATTAATGATCCACTTTTGGGCAGATTTACCAATATGACCTAAAACAAAGCTACCAAAATGCCTATAATTGGCATAAACTTTGATTATATATAAAAGTTATTCTAAAAGGCTTTTTGATATGAAACCAAGCCCAATTGTTTATTATATATATGTATTTGTTATTGGTATAAAGAAAATGCCATGTAAATGTTGATTTCAAGGCAAACCAGGAAGTGCCTAAAAAATGAGAAACGAACCCTTAATTTGGGAGCCAGTTGCGGCAGCACAATTTGGGGCTCGGCGGGCAAAAATACGAAATTGAGCCAAACTCTTTCTTTGGATCTTATAATATTATATATCATCTTTTAAGTCATATTTAAGACTTATTTTGATATGTTTATGCTATATGAGACATCTGCATATAATATGTTATAACAGGACTACTTCGATGGTGTAAAAACAAACCATCGGCTGTGTACACAGATATCGGTTATGACCTCTACTAAGGAGGGGTAAATTCCCTATGCCAGGATGTGATGTGGTTGGAAATGATGTGATTAAATGGAAATGTGATGGTAGAGAAGTGAAGTAACAGTTTGCTATATGATATGATCTGATATGTTACAGGCTCCTGTTATATTATATGCATTATGGTTCATGATATATATTTCATCATGTTATTACTAGTATTCATATTTACAGATCATTAATTGATAGATGTGACTGTCATGAATAATATTGCATACTCATATATATATATTGACTCACTGAGTATAATGTTATACTCACCCCTTCAGTGGTTATATGTTTTTAGGACCTCAGTGAGGCAGACATCCATTGGCTACATCATCTTCAGCCTTGGATCATAGATGTATGTATTTGGGGTCAGTCCTGTGTATAGAAGTTCCTTGGTGTATAATGTATAGAGGGCTTGAATTGGCTAAAATCATAGTGTCAAATATGATCAAATGATAATCAAATATGATATGAATATGTTAATGATGTACATATATATGACATGAGAGATTTATATGATGTATATATGATATGAGATTTGAATGCCAATATTGAAGTGCATATTGAGTTGTGATTGACTACTGGAGGTTAAAAGGGGATGTATGCTATTTTGGAAGTGCAATGTTTATGTTTTACGGATAGCTTACGTCAGAGTTATAAAGGAAACTCTGTCAGTTTTCTTATAAGAATGTTATGATGTTTAAAAAAAAATTATCACCTAAATTGTATCACATGTTAAGTAATGATTGTAAAAGTTATGTTAAAGTAAAAGCATTGGTTCTTCGAGGTACTGGTCGCCTTGGCATTACCCATACCCTAGGAAATGAGATGTACCATAATATAAAGAAGTATTATTGGTGGTTGAATAAGAAATAAGATGTGGCTAAATTTGTATCTACTTGCTTAGCATGTCAACAGGTAAAATTCGAGCACTAGAAGCCATCAGGATCACTGCAAGAAATATAATTACTTAAGTGGAAATGGGAGCAGTTGTTTATGGATTTTGTAATGGGCTTGCCGAGAACAACATGGGGATATGACTCCATTTGGGTAATAGCTGATCATTTAACCAAATCAACTCATTTTCTAGAGATGAAAACTAGTTATTCAGCTACCCAATATGCCCAGTTGTATGTTGATAAGATAGTATGATTGCATGGTGTGCCATTGACTATTATATCTGATTAGGGAACTCATTTCACTTCACGATTCTTGCGAAATTTCCAAGAAGCATTGGAAACTCAATTACATTTTAGTATAGCCTTTCATCAACAGATTGATAGATAAATAGAACACACCATTCAAACTTTATAAGATATGCTTCGATTATATGTACTTGACTTTGGTAGGAATTGGGATCGATACTTACCATTGATCGAGTTTGCTTATAACAACACTTATCATTCTTCCATGGGTATGACACCATATAAGGCATTATATGGTGGAAAAATGTAGATCATCAATTTGTTGGGTAGAACCAAGAGAAAAACACCTAGAAGGCCCTGACTTTATTAAAGAAATGATGGAGAAATTTCCTATTATCAAAGAGAGAATGAAGACCGCTTTTAACCGATAGAAAGCTATGTTGATCCGAAGCAAAAAGATATGTATTTTGCAGTAGGTGATCATGTGTTCCTTAAAATATCACCGATGAATGGTGTGATGCGATTTGGTAAACGGGGAAAGCTCTCACTAAGATACACCAGGCCATTTGAAGTATTGGATAAAGTTGGCAATCTTATCAATTTGCACTTCCACCTAATTTGAGCCACGTGCATCCATACTTTCATGTATCAAGGCTACATAAATATGTGTCGGATCCATCATATATTCTTCAACCATAAGCCATTGAGATAGATGAAGACTTGAGTTAAACGCCAATTAAGATCATAGATCATCAAGTTCGACAATTACGGAACAAAGAAACTTCAATGGTTAAAGTTTTATGGAAGAATCATTCAATAAAAGAGTGTACATGGAAAAGTGAACATGATATGCAGATGAAATATCCACAGTTATTTCATGAGTGAGGTACGTATAGTTAAAATTTAAGGACAAATTTTGTTGAAGGGATAGAGTGTAACACCCTAGAAAAATTTCATATTTACATCTAGTACCTTTATATATATCTTATATGTGTATTAGTAGGAGATTTATTTTAATTTAAGTATATGAGTTATAAATGTGGAATTAAATCACCAGAAGTCCTTAATGCTTAATTAAAAATAGAATTACATGGAAACTACATTGAAACTCTAATTAATGAAAAATGGAAAATATGAAAAGTATTAGTGTTAGAAATCAAAGTGGGGTAAAAGTGCAATTATAAGAAAGTTTTGGGGTCAATTTCTAAATAAAAAAAATTGAGGGGTTAAAGTGTAAAAATCAAAATTTCCTAAATATCTATAAAAATCTATACTTAGAAAATTTTAGATCATTTTTTCCCTTTTTCCTTAAGGTTGGCGAACCACTCGTTTCTAATTCCTTTCTCCATTTCTTCAAATCTTTCACCAAAAATTCACACTAAAATTAACTCTAAACCAAAACCAAATTAATCCTATATAGTTTCTAAGCCTAATCAAGTATTTACCATGAAAATTCTACTTGAAAACCTAAAAAGGATTGAATTTCAACAAATAGAAGAAATTAGGGTTTTACTACAAATTTAGGTAATCTCTCTTATTTTGATTTCTTTTCAATATGAATGAGTTATATGATGATTATATTAAGAAATATTATCAAATAAACACACACACACACACACACACACACACACACACATACACACACACACACACATATATATATATATATATGAGAATAGGAAAAATTATCTCTAAATTAGGATTTATGTCAAAATTCAATTTTCAAATTAGGAGAGTTTAATTCAAAGAAAACTTAGAATATGATTGTTAGTGTCAAATTAAGGCTAAGACAAGTGAGTTTTATCTTGTAGTATCAAAACAAAGTGAAAATGATGATGAGAAGGATGATGAAGGGCATTTTTGCTTAATTTGAGAATTAGAGCTTCCATTGAGATATTGGCCAAACTAACCATCAAGGTGAGTTATAAATGTATTATTATACACTAATATATCCATATTTAAAATTATGAGCATCAAATTCCCATATCCCACATAATGGCCGAATGGCCCTGACCCCTTCCCCTTTGATTTTTACTTGATGACCGAACCTAATTATGCCCCATTTCTTTGAGTTTTTGGTTGGTTTTGAATACCTATAACTTTCTTTGGATTGTGAACTTATTGTTCGATAAATTGGCTAAGATGTTGTTACCTTAGAACACTACAAATTGTTGTTGAAATGTTACACACCAAGTATTCGATGAAATGCCTTAATAAACTATAACCTATTCCCACCAAGTGTTCGATGAAAAGACTAAATGAACTTGTTGTAACTACATTAGTTGGCACTAACCCTAACCCTAACCAAATGCCATTGTGTTACTTCCTTGCTACTTACATTACTTGATTACTACTACTTATTGTTCAAAGAAACCATGTGTTACCATATATTTATTATTGGTTATTACTTGACATTTTCTTCCATTGATACCATACTTGTGATGATGAGTATTTCACCTTTAATTGTTAAATACCTAATGACATGAGAGAACTATCTGCCGATGGAGTAGTGGGTGAATACCATCGACATTGTGCATAATGAATACTTCATAACCCTTACTAGAAAGAGTTAATGTCCTAGCCATAAGGTCTAATCAACCTTATGTTATATGACTATGATCACGTGATTTTGTACCCAAGAATACTCAGGTCATCTCAGACTAATTAGCAATCAATCGAAAATCAAAATCGACTTCGAAGACAGACAAATTAGATAGTGCTAAGCTGATCGGCATCAGCTATAGGTCAAACCACTTCGAATCGGGCGAATTGGACTGTATAAGCATTAAGACAAACCTGGTGGCAGCTAAGCTAGGCTTTGGCAGCAATGCCAAGCCTAGCTAGCGGTGCTGCCACCCAGGCAAGCTCCTGCTGCCAATGCTCTTCTTAGCTGCTGCAAAGATCCTTGTCCCATGCTGCAGCTAAGATCCTTGTCCCATACCGCCGCCAATATCCTTGTCCCATGCCTCCAAGCTTCAATGCAGGTGCCACCAAACCCATAACATGAATCCCACATTGGATTTCAGTCTTTTTTCCCTCAGACTTTTCCTTATAAATACAAGGCTCAATTTCACTTTAAAGCACACTGATTTTGAATCGACTTCTCCCTTGTTCATAAGCGGTTCAATTCTCTTTGATTTCGAACCAATTTCTCCGACTCTCTTTGAATCTAGAAGTATCGACGTCCTATTAAGAAGCATCAATCCAATCAACTCAAAGCATGCCATTGTGCTAACAAAATCAACTCGAAGCACGCCATATTGCTAATCTTACTTAATCAAAGTGGAACTTCAATTCGGGCGAGCTCTAATAAGTCATCCCTCGCAAAGTAAGACTCGACCCCTTTGAAGAAGGTGTCCCTCTCAAACCAAGATATTTTGTTTGTACCTCAAAATTAATTAGTTTAAATTAATTAAAAAAACCACAAATTCAATATATTCTTAAAATCGAATCAAATCCTTTTCGCAAGAAGGGAGAACTGCGTGGGTTTTGGGTTTTGATTCCCATTCAAATGGGATACGTAGACAAGCTATCTCATATCTTCAAATATAAAAACACCAAAAACTCTCATTTTTCTTAAATTAATATGTTTTAATATAGTTTTGGGGAATGTGTGGTTAACCTAGAATTCCAATTGAGGGCTAAAGTTAACATCCTATTTTATTATCTTTTTGATGTGATAAACCTCTTTTATTTACTTTATAAATGCTATATTACTTGCTTTATTGTTCATGCATTGTATATTTGCCATCCATCTTATTAATGTCGTTCTTATAAGTTGTTCATGAAACTTTATTTTCATAAGTCAATTGTTAAATGGAAAGCCAAAGTTTGAGTTATTGTAAACCGAAAACCTAATTCCCGAGCTCAGTCCTAGTTCAAAGGTTTAGTGATTTTATCCTTGTGCTATAAATTGGAGTCAAATTGGGTTTTATTTTATTTTCTCTTAAAAATGAAGATGGCAACTCTATCAATTTTTAAACAAAGATCAAAGAAATAATTTGGTCGAAGCTGCCTTTAGTCCATGGAAATTTTCCCCTTTGATTTGAGCATCTTTGTGCTCGGGCAAGGCCTCACAGTTGGCGATTCCACTGGAGACAAACTTTTCTAAAGTTAGAAGAGGACTATTAATTGGTTTGAAAAAGAAAATAATACTCTCTTTCTTGAAGTAACTTTTGTTTTGGTTCTTTATTTAACTATTGATTTGCATGCATCACTTTGCATAACCAATTGCAAATAAAAATTTTTGGATAGCGAGTAGCATCAACCTAGCAACTCTCTTTGAGTATGTTGAGAGATAGCAAAAGCATCTACCCCGCGACAAATCTTCAATCTTTTTGAAGTGTAACGAGCAGTAGTACTGTTGGATCCACACGAGACTGTTTGACTCACATGTGGTTAGGTATATCATTGCCCTAGTGTGACGGGTAAACCAATCCACCTAACCTTCATGTATTGAGTATTAGATCTTAGACCTTAGGGCTTGTGAACCATAATATTATTGAACTGTCATTATGAAACATTTTTCTTATACCATAATCATGCATCCATACCATGTTCATGCATCCATAATAGATTAGACCAAGAACCTTTAAGTCAAACCCATGTAAACAAAAAGCCTTATACCTATGACCCAACTAATATGACCATACTATCTTAGATTAGAAGCCCACTTAAGCCTTTGTTAAACCATACCTAACCCATTATTCTTATCTTTTGAAGGTACTAATGGCTGACTTACTCGGAACTGAAGCTGGGACTAAGCCTAAAACTATGAACACACTCCTTACCAGCCTTCTAAAGAAGCAAGAGGAAGGTTTCCAAGCCACGTTTGATATTGCATTGAAAGCTCAACAGATCCACTTTAATGAAGCCTTGATCAAACAACATAATGTTTTTAACAAAGGTTTATTTTCTCAACAAGCCTACTTTTACTAAGCCTTGAGTGCTCAACATGATCTTATCCAAAATGCAATGGGTCACTTAATCAAGACTATGGATAGCATAAAGGAATCCATTGATCAAATTAATATAGATTCAAGCGGCCCAAGTGTCACACCCAGTTTTGAGATGTATGGCACTATCCCACAACCTTCTCTGTCCTTGAATCTTTTTCAGGATAGGAGATCCATGAAGAAACCTCGGGAGTATGGTGCTATATCAGAGGAGAGAAACCATAAAAGGCACAAACAAAATGATGTCTTCGCTTCCAATACTGCCTCCAATAAACTGATTCTGAAAATAGCAAAGCTAAAGGCTGAGGCTAAAAGGAAAGGTGAACCATATGCAACAAATTTCCCTTATTATGGTTTTCTTGAACTTTGGTATTGCCCTTTAACCCAGAAAGTGACCCCAAAGTTTGAAATATTATTTGATCTTAGGCTCAACTTAGAAAGATTCGGCCTAATTGGTGTAATGGTGAAGGATTGGAAAGAAAGAATGGAAGCTACTCTCTTTGAGCAAGTTTTCATGATTGATAGCTGAGTAAAAGCATACCCTACAAAGCTAATCCAAACCACTCTTTCCCCATCACAAAATTGGCACTATAAGAAGATAACCTACCTTGATGAAGCTGAGCTAGAGTCATTCGAGTCAGAGTCGATATTTTCTTCTTTTAGCTTCGAGTTTGTAATAGACCCTTTCGGTTTTTCTTTTAACTTTGATGTAACCCATGATGATGGGATTTTCGCTCATAATAAGAAGTTTGTCTTTTTCTTTTACTTTCCTTTGTCAGACTTCCCATTTTCTACATCCAATTAGAATGAGATATTAAAAGAAAATGAAATAAATGAAATAAAAAAGGAAAACAAAGAATCAATTAATTTTGGCACATAAGATGACCTAAAACTCACATACATTGCATCTTCATATCATGATAAAGATTCTTTATCCAAAAAGGTTTTGAAATTCGAGGACTGTTTTACATGGCAACCCGAAGATATAACTATATTATAGTCCATAAAATTCCAACTTATGAGCACATCAAGCTTGTCAAGCAAAGTTGAGAAGACTAAAGGCATAATGGTCATTAAAGATCAAGAAAGAAGTTGCTAAGCTACTAAAGAACAAGTTCATCGAGCCAATCACATACTCATCATGGTTAGCAAACATAGTTTCAATACCCAAGAAGGATGGAAAGGTAAGAATGTGCATGGACTATAGAGATTTGAACAAGGCATGCCTAAAGGATGACTTTCATTTGCCTCATATTTATTTGTTAGTAGACCGTATAACAGGATCTGAAGTAGTCTCTTTGATTGACTTGTATATGAGTTATAACCATATTCAGGTCAATCCCCTTGATAAAGAAAAGACAGCCTTCGTCATAGAATGGGGTACCTATTACTACAGGGTCATGCCATTTGGCTTAAATAATGCAAGGGCAATTTATCAAAGGATGGAAACCACCATTTTCCATGACATGATCCACAAAAAGGTAGAAGTTTATATGGATGATATGGTGATAAAGTCTGAAATGGTGGAAGGGCACCTTGAGGCTTTAAAAAAATTCTTTCTAAGACTAATTCAATACAATCTGAAGTTGAATCCTGCCAAATATCTCTTTGGTGCATCTTATGGGGTGTTCCTAGGATACAAAGCCAATAAAAAGGGAATAGAGATCGACCCTGCCAAGTCAAAAACAATTTTTGAAATGCCAGCTCCAAAAATAGAAAAAGAGATTAGGGGTTTCCTAGGACGCCTATAGTACAT
This sequence comes from Aleurites moluccanus, assembly GCA_948193065.1. Classification (NCBI taxonomy): domain Eukaryota; kingdom Viridiplantae; phylum Streptophyta; class Magnoliopsida; order Malpighiales; family Euphorbiaceae; genus Aleurites; species Aleurites moluccanus. Next base: position 1,686 of record CANXYC010104344.1, on the reverse strand, counting down.
CAGTCGGTTCATTGCCTAGTTAGCTGATACATGTGGCCCTGTCTTCGAGTTATTGAAAAAAGCAACTCCTAAATAGTGGAATGATGAGTGACAATAAGCTTTTTAAAACATTAAAGAGTATCTGTTAAATCCCCATGTTCTACAGCTTCTAAGGCATGGAAAACCTTTGCTCTTATATTTTTTTGTAACCCAAGAAGCTATGGGTGTAATACTCACTCAGAACGCAGCTGATTCACATAAAGAGAATGCCATTTACTACTTGAGCAAGCACATGCTTATACATGAACTCAAATATAATTAGATTGAGAAGTTGTACCTAGCTCTAGTATGGGTATTTCACAAATTCCAATATACATACATGTTGTCACTGATAATAGCCTCTTGAAATTTCTTATGGTGAGTCCAATTCTCGATAGCAAAATGGCACGATGAATGGTGATTCTTGTGGCATTTGATCTAAAGAATGTCCCTAGAAAAACAATTAAGGGAAGCATCATAGCTGACCAACTAGCTGCAACTCTTATACAGAGTGATGAATCTTTTAAGCCTAAATTCCCAGATGAAGATATCATAGAAATAGAGCCAGAAGTGTGGAAAATGTACTTCGATGGTGTAGTTAATAGCAAGGATTTCTGAGCTGGTATTGTCTTAGTCACGCCTTATGGGGATCATTTTTCCATGGATGTTAAACTTGCCTTTGAGGTAACCAATAATAAAGTTAAGTATGAAGCATACATATACAGGTTGGAATGTGCCATCAACATAAGAATCAACTACTTAGAAGTATACGAGGATTCCAATATGATTGTCTCCCAAGCTCTTGGCAAATGGAAGATAAGAAGAGAACGCTTAGTGCCTTACTTTCAATGAGTGAATGATCTTGTAGAGAATTTCCATAAGTTATCTTTCCATTACTTGCCTCGAGCTAAAAATCAATTTGTCGATGCTTTGGCAACTTTGGCTTCCATGATAAACATAAAGGGTAATGAGATAGTTCGACCAATGGTCATTGAAGTATGACAGCAACCAGGGTATAACACTACTTGTATGCAAATTCAATTAGCCGATGGGAAATTATAGTTCTAGGATATCTTTAATTTCATAAAAAACTCAGTAGTATCTAGAAGAGGCATCAAAGTTAGACCGCAAAACATTAAGACAGCTTGCTAGCAACTTCATCCTGAATGGTGATGTGCTATACAAAAGAGCATGAGACAATATCCACCTCAGATGTGTGACAAAGGAAGAAGCTCAGTAGATCATGGGATGGGTTTATGGTAGAAAATAGGGACCGCATATGAATGGTTTTGCTTTGGTGTAACACCTTAGCCTAAACCCTTATAGGAACCTTTAGGGAAATTATTTTCCTTTCTTTATGATGTGTTAATATGATATGTGAATGCATGGAATTTGTATTTATGCATGTTATATGACCTATTTTTTAGGCCTAGAGTTGGTTTGAAGTCAGTTAGGACTCAATTGGGTAAGTTTGGAATTTTTGGTAATCGGGGGACTAAAGTGTAATTTTGCAATTTTTCGAGATTTTATAAATTTATCAGTATATTTGAGTAAAGGAAAGAATAAAAGTGAATGTAAATGGTCTTAAATTATTTATTTGGGAATTATATGGAAAAATATACCCGGTTGGAGATAATTTCGGGAAAACAGCTCAACGGGGGCGTTTGA
>CANXYC010104314.1:0-27564 GCA_948193065.1 Aleurites moluccanus | reverse complement strand
AATTTAAAAAGAAATTAAATTATTAACTAATTATTTCTTCTTAAATTTTTTAATACAAATAAAAAATTCATTTTCATATTTTTGACAAATTTAAAAATAAAAAGTAAAAAATATTTTTTAAAAAATATTTTTATTTTTTATTTGTTATTTTTTAAAACATAAAATAAAAATATTTAAAAAATATTTTTAAAAAATATTTTTATTTTTAAATTTGTCAAAAGTATGAAAATATATTTTTTAATCCTAAAAAAAAAATTAAAGTAAAAATAGAATGTAATTAATTAAAATTAAAGGGTAAAGGCATTTTGATCTTTTCACTACCCTTGTAGGGTTGACTAATAGTTGACTAACGGTAAAATTGGACGGAAGGGTCTAGTAGTATATTATGACATTCGTCATGGGGGAGTTAGTGTAATTTTGAAAGGTCAGGGAAAACTTAGTGTAATGGGTCATTCTACAGGGGGAAAATTGCAATTAACCATATCTTTAACCTCTACTTGTAAAGTCCTAATTTTTATGCCAGGTTAGGCTGCTACCATAGAGTCAATGAAAATCACTAATATATTTTTGATCCAATTGTCGATGGTTTGTAGACATTTGTGAGTTCGAGCATGTGTGAGGACCATTGTATTTTGTGATAGTCCAGTGATTTTGAGCATTTTCTCTTGTTGCCCGCAACATCCAATTACATGCAGGGTCTATACAAATAATTTTGTAAGTATTCTCCCTAGTTTCTTTGCTTTTAAACTGGTTGTTATTCCTGATGGAATACTCCTTCGCAGCTGCTTGTACTACATCTCTATTTCTCAAAGTCATCCCTGGAGAAAATTCTCTCCACGGATCAAATATATTAGTACTCACTGGCTTACTTCAAATATCAATTGTCATCAAATCAAAGTCAATATCTAAATGAGGTGGAGGATGAACCAGTGGCAAAATAGGATTTGGAAATTAACATGTCTCATTTTCTGGATTTTCACCCTCACCGTCTTCTACCTCAACAATATTATTACCATCATCATAACTGTCATCTGATGGCCACGGATCGTCCGAGTCATTTTCATTATCAACATCACCACCATCACCGTAACCTTCACCATCACCATCCATATTAGTATCAACATGATCATTATCATTTAAATTGGTATTCGTGGGACCGATGTCAATATCAACATAAAATTGAATTACATCCATCATAGTAATATGACTAATTTATTCTATAAGTGTCTGCAATGCATTGTCATTATGTACTTGAGTACATACATAATTAACAACACCATGCATTAACATAGGTTGCTTGAACATCATCGCAGAAATATACTGATTATCATCCAATCCAATCGCACTATCAATTATTTCCAATAGACTCTTAAAATCTGATACCATATTAAAATTAAATATTGTTGCATATCTCCCATTATAATCAACTCCATAAGCATTTCGAATGATTTATCCACCCCAATGAACATTTGCAAATGATATACTCATTATCTGATAATTATACATATAAATCTAATTAGATTTATAATTTTAGCTACTATCAAAATATTACATGCACATTATGAACTAAGAATTTATAAAATACTTCAAAATGCAATTCAATTTTAACATTTTAATACTAAATTAATATTTTTATCTAGCTAACAATTAACCCTAATATACAAAATTAGTATTATCATGATTTTAACTAAAAATACTATTAATTAATTTTAACTAAAAATATTATATTTTTTATCTAGTTAAAAATTAATCCTAATATTCATAAATTAACACTATCATGATTTTAACTAAAAATGCTATTAATTAAATTTAACTAAAAATATTATATTTTTATGTAGCTAAAAATTAACCCTAATATTTATAAATTTAATACTATCTTGATTTTAACTAAAAATACTATTATTTAATATTTTAACTAAAAATATTAAAAATATTAACTAATTTAATAATATTATTAAACTTTACAAAACGAATTTATTAATAAAAATATTCATTTTTATTACACTAATATATTACCAAAATAATAAATATATTCATTAAATTTAAAATGTTTCACATTTAATTAAAATACTCTAAATATTAACTTAAAAATTATGCAAAATAATATTATTAAAATCAGAACAATTTTTTAACATTTCTAAGTTAATATTAAAAAATTTAAATGACAATCAATCACAAAATAAATAAAAAAATAATGTACAAAAAAAATAATAACTTACTTATTGTACGGTTAAATAAAAAACAGCTGAGAAATTGAAAAATTGAAGAGTCCAAATCTAACAAAATATTATTATAAATAATTAATTTACTAATTGATAAAAAAAATAAACCACACTAACAAATTTAATATTATGTGTGTAAATTATTAATTTTAACTAAATTTTCTAAAATTAATAATTTTAATAATAAAAAATACTACATCAAAAATATTTATTTTTTAAATTTAATTATTTAATTAAATAAATTTAATTATATCATGATTTTTATACAAATACTATTAACTAGTTTTATGTATTAATTTAAAAAAAAATACTTACCGATAATATATTAACTGGAACAAAAAAATTGAAAGCACACGAATTAATTTAAAAAAAATTTGAATTAATTAAAAAAAAATATTGGAATAACGAGTAAGGAGAGAGAGAGAGAGAGAAAGCTGAGAATGGCATAAGGAGATAGAGGGATGACAATATAAAGAGAGCTGAGGATGGCAGGAATTTATAAAGAATCTTAGCGCATTTGCTGCCTGCACTTTTGTGTATAGCGCATTTGATGCCTGCACAGGGTATCTGATTCTAGCATGGGTTGTATCAATACCTGGGTGATGCCTGCGCGTGCTTGTGTAGCCTGCGCTATGCGCGGATACCGCATGTGTTATGCACTTAATGGCTGGTTGACTGAAGACAGCACGTTTATTGTCCGCAAGATTGGTATAAACGAATAAAATTAATAAATTTTATTACAAAATAATTTTTTTTTTTTTTTTGTTATTTTTAAGAAAAAAGCTCGAAATACTACCATAACTTGATCGTTAAGATGGAAATATATCCCTTTCTATTCATATTGAGAATAATGAAATTCGTTCATAAATGTAAAGAATTTGTTGAAATGAACCCTATATCAATCTATGACAATAATTTATACTAAACTATTGTTAGCATCATATTAATACAAGTACCCTTTACCCTGTTTTAGTTTCTCAAAATCCCATACTTTTCAATCATAATAATAATAATAATAAAGAAATTAAAATTGTTAATAGTAATTAAAGTGAACATTATAACAAATCCCATAAACATATTTTTTTAATGTTAATCTAATATTATATTAAATTTACCTTATTAATAATAAGAAAAGCACGATATTCAAGAAAATACATCATCGTAGTAAGGATTAAAGAACTTACAGGAAAAATCATCAATTTTTTTTTTAATTTGATAATTGAATTAAAATACTTATTACAACCTTTACAATATTTAAACAAGCCTACTTATTAATACAACTATCTTATTAGATCGTTTCACAGCTTACCCTTTGCTTTTGAAGGTTTTGAAGAGAGTTAAAGTCACCAAGTAGCTGAAATTCAACGACAGTTTGTTCGATTTTCAGTAGTAAAAGTTTAAGACTTTTACCTGTGAACTTATGGAAAGAAGAATTATCTTTATCGTTTAAATTATTAAATATTTTTTATTTATTAAAAAAAATCATCTGAAATTTGTTTAGGATTGTTCATTGTTATGTGTAATTCATTTAATGATTCCCTTTCATTTCCTGATTTCTGCTTTTGTAATTATAAATTCAATCGAATATCTAAATTTATATATTTATGTTACAGTTACTAACTCTTATTCAAAAGTATAGAACTTATAAAGGTAGACTAGAGATAAAATAAAATCAAAAATAAAAAAAAATCAAAAATCAAAAATCAAAACGTAGAGAAAAGAAGAAGATATCATCAGCTGTTAGGCCCTTGTAGATGGAGATAGTAAGTTAGAATTGGAAAAACTGGTGCAGTAAAAGTAAGTTCAGGACAGAAGGAGAATAAGAAAGAAATTTACTCAAAACTGCTGAAAGTCAAATGCCAGTCAAAGTTCAAAAGCCACTACAGCCTTCAACAGATTCTTACATCATGCCAAAACATACTCTTCTATATTACTCATTGCATGTATGTTTTTCTAGGACACCCCAGATTGTTAAATTTATATATTATTAGGTAAAGAAGACTAGAACAAACAAAATAATGAATAAAACTAGCAAAAACAAAATCATCATAATCTGTCCTTTCGCACCAGCCTTCTTCATGACCATTGCCACTTTTTTCTGCAAGTATCATATGAGCAAATTCTTCTCATCATCTAAGGGAAAAAAATAAGATGACATTCTTTGATGAGATCTATTGAGAGAAAGTCACCTGAACAAAATCCAGTCGATTTGATGTACTGTCCATTTCCGTACCCAAATCATCTATAATTTTTTCCTGAAGAACCAAAGATTTTGGTTTTAGCAGTTAAACTCGGCAAAAAAGAAGTCAGTTAATTGAGATAGTTTAGATTCATTCAAATATTGTTTGAAAAAGAAAACAAGCACTATTAACTTTCATGCAAGAATATGTGCCAGATGGACTGAAGTAGAAGCTTTGCAAAGAACATCAACCCACAAAATCTAACCTGTGCAAGGAGTTCTTCATGTATAGTAAACCCAACGCCTCCAATTCGCTCCACACTTGCACTAAGCTCATCCAACTCCTCATCCTGTTGCCTGCCATTTTTCCAACAATCATATAGGTATCGAGCACGGAGAAGATGGTAAATTAAAGGAAATTATAAAGACCTATCCTGAGAACTAACACCAACTCAATCCTTATGTTTTCAACCATGCAGAACTCGAGGCCCAAAAAATAAAAAAACATAACTATTATATAGTGAAAGTTTAACACGCCATAAACTTCAAATAGATGAATGCACAAATCAAAATTTCATTAGTTAAATGGTTTGTCTTTGGCAACACAACATGATGTAGACCTTGGGTTCACACACTACCTCCCACATGCCCCAGCTCATCTTTGAAGACCCTGAAAGAGCATCTTTGAAGACCCTGAAAGAGTGTTAAGAAATGGGAGGCCATTTCATTGCTTCATTTAATGCCCCAGCTCAACCTTAACTCATGCTTCCTATCTAAGCCCACTATCTTGCTGGAATAGTAAGCTTACAACAAAAAAACAAAAATTCAAATTTCGAACTAACTAAAAAAAAAATCTCAGGAATCCAACACAGACTCACTACCAACAGCAACAGCAAAATTTGCTGCAGTATAAAATTTGTCTTTTATTCCAGCCTCAAAATTTTAATGAACACTTGTTGAGGTTTGCGAATTTATTTAGATAGAGGGTGTTTTGGTAAAAACAGAGTTTTGAAAACGCCGTTTCAAAAAAAACTACTATGTCTAGCTTTTTTTTTTTACTTCAGTTTTTAAGTTTCAAAACGGCATGAACACTTGTTGAGATTTGCGAATTTATTTAGACAGAGGGTGTGTTTGGGTAAAAACAAAGTTTTGAAAACGTCGTTTCAAAAAAAACTATTATGTCTAGCTTTTTTTTTTTTTTTTACTTCAGTTTTTAAGCTTTAAAACGGCCTTTTGAATTAATCACCCAAAAACTCAAAAAACCATATAGCATTTTTTAAACTTCAAAATGCTGTTACATGCCTATTTTAAATAGATCCAAACACCCTTATACTCTAATACTATTTTTGCGTTTTAAAGAGAAAATTGTGTTTCAGAAAGATTGTTACTGGTAGAGAAGTAATGTTAGTTTGTGTCTTAAGTATGGCTTAGTAATGGATAAAAAGCTAAGCATGGTAAGGTATGGATGTAATCTACTTTTGTGAACTATTATCTTTTGTAACTCGAGCTATATAAACTGTATAGAGATAAATGAAAGTGCTCTGCCCTGGTTGATGTTCAAATACACCCTATGTATGTGTTATATACACCGTGAATAAGTGACTCTGCTCTATCATTTCTCAACATCGCCAAACAAATTGAGACAACCATAACATCATAAAAAGAAACTTGAATACATATTACTATCATCTTTGTTTCCTAGGTACTCGGTCTACCATCAGGGCATTTTAATTAAAAAAAAAAACATTTTACATTTATGCATATCAAAACAATCAGGAAAAAATCAACAAAGGTTTTATTTAGCCAATTAAAATGTCTATGAAGGAAAGTGAGTTCGCTTCAAGAAAGATAATGCTTAATAAATAAAAAAAATCTCGATGCAGATCAGTGTCATTTCCAAAACTTCAAGAAACTTCACCTCTGGCCGAGTCTTCAAAACCATGCGCATAAACAAGTAGTGTCTTTTCATGCAACCCCCCAAGCCCGTCTTACAAAAATAACTCAAATTGGGACAAGTGAATGCTAAAATGTTGACATATGTAGACGTCAACCAAAGTGCTTGCACACACAAAAGAAAAAAGGCAAGCATGACTGCATTAAGAGAATGAGGAAAAGAATACTCTACCTTATAAGAAGCAATTGTCTATCTGATTCTGATTGTATAAAATCATCATTGTCTTGAGTGTATGGGTTGGATTTATCTGTCTGATGAGAATTTTGCAGCCTCATTAACTCCCTGCGCATGCCATTCACACTAGTTGTCCTGTTACTATTCACCTCTTTTCCCTTTACTACAGCTTTCTTCACATCACCCACCTGATGAAGTGATGCAATCATTTAGGGAATCCGTGCGGACAAAAAACAAAGCCTAAGGCTCACATCATGTTACATTATCTGAAATTTGTAACATAACTAAACATAGATGTAGGATGAACAATCCCAATAATTGTTATGCCAAAAAAAATAAGAAGGGAACACCACTATCAGAAAGGAAAGAAAAGGATTAAAAAAAGAAAACTAAAAAAGGAAAAAGGGGAAATACATACAGATATCTGTAATATTTTCAATACAGTTGCATAAAATGATACCTGAATACGAGCAGTGCTAGTCCATCTCCTTCGTTTCTCAAGCTCTACTTCATCAATCCCATACCAAGCAGGATCTTTTGCTGCTACACCAATTGCTTTCTCTAGCTCATCCACCTTCCTATCATGAAGAAAGTATTCAGCAGTTGTAGGCAGTAATTAAATTGTTCATTCAAAAGACAAAATCATATGGAGTTTGGAGTACATGATGCTGACTTGCCAAGATTAATGATCTTATTTTGTTAATGGGGTTGTGCAAGCAAAAGGAACAATGAGAAAAATAGGTCAACCAACTTGATATACCATCTTCTAACTGACATTTTTACACAACCAATCAAGGAAAGCAATTACTGACTTCCAACAAAATATTAGGAAAAGCCACTCCAACTATAATAGGTAAATTTCTGGTACCTGCCACTCAATGCTCTCACAACCCGAAAGCAACTCCTTTGCAAGCTGCATTTGGTCTTCAGGATCAGAAGGAGACCATTGCCATTGGGGAAAAGTAGATAGCAACTTATCAATCTATCACAAACACCAAAGGAAGCCAAAAGATGGGGGAAAACTACAAAGTCAGCATAATAGATACATCCCATAAAATGGCAAAAGAAAAAGCCAAAACCAATATAGGCAACAATCAACAAGATTTCAGAATAGCTTAATGAAATTTGTATGCAAAGTTATGCATGGGAGAGAAAGAGCTTTTATTTGCCATTTTGTTCCTCAACAGCCCAGGTGCGTATGATGTGAAAGATGATCCATTTTTATAATTATATATGCAATAGACTGGGAGACGATTTCATATACAATGATCTTTTGCTTTAAAACTGAACAGTCCAATAGCAATTATTACATCATTTATCATAAATAAATAAATAAATTAAACAATCTGATTAGACATCCAAATCCAGAGCAACTCAATTTAAGAAACATTGTTTGTACAATTATCAAGGGAAGAAATAAAACATGAGTTACATAATTGCAGGTCAAATGAAATATAAAATGCAAACATCTGAAAGAATAGCAATAATAAATGTATGCAGAACATAAATTTCCTTCAGGTAAGAATGGGATGATCTACAAATAAAATAAAAGTAAAATTGCCTACAAATTCTATATGTGCAAATATTCACATGTATAAGCTATATAGTATATATCAAGAGCAACAACAAAATCTACCACTAATATGACAACAAACTTACAGATTCTTGAATTTCCTCTTTCACGATGTAAAATGGATCTTGAGCTGAAGACATCTTGTAACCAGTAACTATAACTTATCCTAAGTGCACAAAAGAGCATCAGTGAGAAATAATATATGAATATCATAGAGCATGCCAGAGTCATACAACAAAAAAAAAAGACCTTTAATTATTTTACAAGGAGTTAAGTCTAAATATCAAATTATATTATTAACAGTAATGCTGATTTATTTTAAATGTGAAAACCAACAAAAATACCCTAAATGTCAATTGATCAAGTATTAAACAACTAAGTTGGCCATGCTTAAGATTTGAAACAAAAGCACTGACTTTAATACTGAGCTTTCCTTTCCTAGTTCAAAGAACCACATCATGAATAACAAGCATGGACGTAACTTTCAGAACTTAATATCATGCAACAAACAACACGGTAATAAAACAGAAATTGAAAGCATTAATCAATAGCAAATTAACAAGACCTCAAATTCAGACCAGACCTACTCTACGATTCAGATGACAAAGAATGTGAATACCAATTATGAACTTACAGTGAAGGTAAAACCAAATTCGATCAAGATTAAACCTTCAAGCTAGTCAAGTTTATAGAACCCAAAAACTCAGATCGAGCAACAGACATCCATAGGAGATGGGCACAGAGCAACTGTCGACGGAGAACGGAAAATGGATGAAAGCTTCGGAGAAACGTAGAAGGAGAACCAAGAAATGAAACGTTTGCGTGGACTTACGGATGGGATAGACGTCAGACGCTGAATCCAAGTTAAGATAACCAACTCATCGCATTCCAGCCCAGCTGAATCTAAGCCCATTTAAATAAGAATAATGACTTGGGAATATTTGAATAAAATCTTATCATTAAAATAAATATTAAAATATTTATTTATTATAATTATTATGCAAATAAAATAAAATAAACTTCAAAACAATGGATTTTATAATAATAAAAAAAAAAACACAATGTAATCTCTTTTTCCAACTTTCTCCCTTTGCCCCTTTCTCCTTCCTTCTTTTTTTCCAACTATCTCTCTTTGCCCCTCTCTCCTTCCTTCTTTCCTATCGTGTCTCTTGTCCCCTTCTTTTCTAATATAATTACATTTATATTATATTATTTTTCTAATGATGTATTTCCAGCCTAATACAAGTGATATTCTTCCCAATTCAATCTGCAATTTCAGTCCAAAGGAAACCCGAATCCGAAATTGGCAAAATCCCTAATTTATAAGTTAGGGTTTTGGATTTTGCTCTTCAAATTGAAAGATCAAATGGAATCCAATGGCTATCAAATTTGATGGGCCTTCTAATGAGAGTATGAGAGTAGGATTGGAGTAGGTATTGGGTTCATTGGGGTTGAATGGTGAAATGTCAATTTTTGGACAGTAGCATAGGGTGCACCAAAGCTTACTCTAGGCTTGGTTTTGGTTTTCTATGCAAATGAGCTCCAAATGAGTTGAAACTTTAAAGGACTTCTTTTTAGACTATTAGAAGAGGTTTGGTGGTTGTTTCAAGGATTTTGGATGAGTTTGGATGATGGGCAAATTTGGGCAGTAGCTAGGTTTAAGTGATGGATTTGAGTTCGATTTTGGAAAGATGAGATGGTTGCTGAGTTCCAATGCTTACGAAACTCAAGGGGTGATCTTTTGGGAGTGTTCTAAGGTGCTTGTAGGTGGTGGAATAGGATTTAGAGGTGTTGGAAATTTCGGACAGTAGCTTGGCTTGTTAATGGAGTTTAAGATTCTTGAAATGATGAAGAAGAAGATGGTGAAGGAAGAAGAAACTCAAATTCGTGCAAGGAAAATTAAAGAAGTGCAAGACAATAATAATAAACTTTAATTAAAGTATAACAAAAGCTGAAATTGAAGAACATTAAAGGAAAGTGCAGGTATAAAAAGTTGTATTCAAAATGTAAATAAAATAAAGGAAATTGACAAGAAATTAAAAAGAAATTAAAACTTTACTTCTCATTCATATTATGATCCTTTCTCCATTGATACAAGCCTATATAAAGGATATTAAAAGTTAGGAAGCATAAAACAAAAAGGCTAAATAGCCACAAAAAAAGATGTTATTCGATTTGGATAAAAACAAGGCATGTTTTTTCCTTGTCTTGCCAAATTGGGCAATAAAATAAAAAAGGGAGCCCAACATATGACTTGTCCTCTTATCTTCAAAAATCAGAATTCTCACTCTCTTTTAAACCCATTCACGTGAGGGAAGAGAAAGGCCAAACCCTTTAACTCATCCAAATCACTTAAATGGGCTCATTTTGCTTATTACATCTAAGTGGGCTAAAATTAGTCTGTGGAAGAGGAGTCTTGGGCTTCTTCTCTTTGCCTAATTTGGCTAAGCCCAAAACCATATGAAAGTGGCTCAAAACCCCTTGTGACTTGGGTTGCCATGATGGTGGGCTTAATGGGCTTCTTCAATGGGCATGTAAGTGTTGAATTACTTGGGCTTGGATTAGGCTCTCTATTATTGATTGTGCTTGAAGTTGCATATTTGGATATTTTCTTCACATTTTGTTTAGGATTTGATGGAATTGGAAACGGCAAGATCATCTCTTGAATTTGAACATGAAGGGACATGTCAATGCACCCTTGATATACATCAGACTCCTCTCCTTGAAAAATTTGTCCTCAAATCTAAGGAATTCCTAAGAAAGTTTCAGCCAACAACATGTAGAGTAACCATGTCTCCAAAGGAACACACAAAAGAAAAATCAAATTATACATAGTATATATTTTGGCTAAAACTCAAGAAGGTTAAGATTTTTCTTTTCTTCTTCTAATCCTTTTGCAAGACATCCTTTCTCAACATGTATTCAAAGGAAGAATCCTTAGAACTCAAATAAAGATTTCCATTCTATGTTGTCAAGTGAAATGCTTCATTTGGAATGAGAAAACCAACACAAGACAACCAAGATAACATCCCAAGAGCAAGATAAGAAGCATCATCACAAGGACATTTAAAGTCACTCATGTCAAAGTCACATATGCTACCAATCATCACCCATGAAAATTTACATTTTGCAAGATAGGAATCAAGAAATGGATCATATGTTTGAGCTAGTGACAAGCTTGTATTTAGATATCAAGTTGGAGAGAATTCAATACAACTTACTTCCATAGGTGTGATTTCAATTGGCACACCATGTGAATTAGGGAATTGTTTACAATCATTAACTTCCACCAGTTGTTCATTTTGTTGGCCAAGGGTGGAGTACAAGAATCTTCTCAAGACTAACAATTCTCCTTCACCTGGTTCAACCACAACTCCCTCACACTCTTTATACATAAAAACCCTCTCAAATGTATGCAACCACTCTAGAAATTCATTAGGGTTTAAGCGTCTACCAAATTCGGGCATTTCAATTTTGAGTCCCCTATCATTATCATCTCGGTTTACATGCACTTGCCTACCCTCTTCATCATCAAAATCATTAAATGGGGCTGGTTCAATTTTATTTTCTTGGGGAAAAAGTTGTCTCGGTCTTAATGGTAGTGGTGGTGGTTGTTGAGGTAGAGGACGCCTTTGGTGATTAGGAGGCTGTGGTATTTATGCTCGGTGGGCTTGTAGGATATTGATAGAGTTTAGTGGGGGTGGAGGGTAATAAATGTTTGACACATTAACTCTAAGCAAATTTGGTGAGTATGTTGGGGTGGTGGTTATAGTTGGTACGGCATAAGGGTGGGTTGATGTGTCAATAGGCGAGGTGGTGTAAATGGGGGTAGTATGGTATGTAGGGACTGGTGGTGTGTAAGAATGAGGGTTTAAGGTAGGTATGGGAGGGGCATATATGGGGTAGTATGGTATTTGGTTATGGTGAGAGGAGGAGGGCATGGATCGCATTAATCTCATGCTCTCCAAATTTTGTTTTAGCAAGCCAATTATTTCACCCATTTGTTCTTTCATTTCACTCAACTCTTTTCTAATATTCATGTTGGCTATCTTCCAAAGAGCTATAGTAACCAAAATAACTTGCTACTAACAACACAAAATAGCCCTTCAACACTTAAATAAAATATATTTGAACTAACCCAAGTAACTCCAATGCAACAAGCTTAACAACATCAACAATACAAGTTTCAAGAGGTGGAATCCTTACCAACCAAGCTTCAACCAAGTTCTCTAATACCAAATGATGTATATCAGCCCCTAGGTAAGTGATCTCCAGCCCCAAGATGTCCTCCAATGCCAAGGAAAGAGAGTCATGTTCAAGTCTTCAAAGAAAAGCCCAAATTTGTGTGCTTAGGGTTTTAGATTCAGTCCTTCCACTTCAAGTAGCAAACGAAATCCAAATGGAATGAAACTTTATGGGCCTTCTATTGGGACCATAAGAAGAGGTTTGATGAGGATCTTGAGGGATTTGGGTTGGTTTTAGAAATGGTCAATTTCAGGCAGTAGCTTTTCTCGGTTTAGGGCATTTGGGGACTGTTTGCAAGGAAGGCATAGCTAGGGTATTCCAACATTGATGAAACTTGATAGAGGGTCTTTTGGGAGTGTTTTAAGATATAAGGAGGGGTTGGAATGAGTTTTGGATTAGGTTAGTTTTTAGGCAGAAACTTGGAGCTGTTTTAATGGAGTCTAGGGTTCATGTGAAGAAGATGAAGATGCTTGGTCTTGATTTCGTGGGAGATGCTTATATTAGGTTGTAGAGATGATTTAAATACCATACAAGAGGAATGAAACTGAAAAGAACGTGAACAATAATGGAAATAGGCAGAAATTTGAAAGTTGTGCAAGAAAATTAAAGAAACGAGATAATTTAAAGTGCATGTATTGAAAGAGTAAAGAAAAAAAAATACTTCATTCATACTTCAAGTCTGAGTTTTTTTTTCCTTCATCTATGCCTCTATAAAGGCTATTACAACTATAGGAACAAAAGACAAAAGGCTATAATAGCCACAAAAGAGATATCACCCGATTTGGCAAAGACAAAACATGTTTTTCCATGCTTGGCCAAATCGGGTGTAATATCATTTATGTTAAGGTGTCAAGTGATGATAAGTTTTGAATTGGTAGATTACAATTTGGTTTCATTGAGGCATTTTATCTAGCATAATGTATGTAAGTGTCGCGATCCATTTCCGAATTGTGACGGTCCTAGGGTGCGGAAGATGCCGAGGCGACTAGCACCCGTAAAACCCATCAATATCATCAATACAATAAGAATATTGCAGCGGAAATATATATACCTATCATCAATCACATAACAGTATATAACCATACACTACACATATGCACTATCCATTCTATCACTCTGTCATTCATTCTATAACTTTTTGTAAATATCATAATCATATCATTAATAATCTCTAATATTCCCATACATACATGTTCATACACTAACTATACTATACAAAACCCATGGAGCAGCTAGGTGATGTATTGCATATCGCACACCCTCCCATTTGCCCAAGTCACAAGGGTTTTTGAACCTCAATCACACACTTTTGGGCTTAGATTAATTATGCAATGAGAAGAAGCCCAACACCCTCTTTTACAACTTGAGTTTTGGCCCACTTGGAGAAAGAAGAGAGATGAGCCCAATTTGGTATCTTGAATTAATTAAATGGGTTTTGGTCTCTCTCCATCACACCCATCATGTGAAATTCTTAAGGGAAATTTGAATTTCTGAATTTTTTTGAATCAAAGTGGGCAACTCATATGTTGTACTCCTTTTACCTAATTTGGCCAAGCATGGACAAACATGTTTTGTCTTTGCCAAATCGGGTGGTATCTTTTTTGTGGCTATTATAGCCTTTTGTCTTTTGTTCTTATGGTTGTAATAGCCTTTATAGAGGCATAGATGAAGGAAAAAAAAACTCAAACTTGATGTATGAATGAAGTATTTTTTTTCTTTACTCTTTCAATACTTGCACTTTAAATTATCTTGTTTCTTTAATTTTCTTGCAGAACTTTCAAATTTCTGCCTATTTCCATTATTGTTCATGTTCTTTTTAGTTTCATTCTTCTTGTATGGTATTTAAATCATCTCTACAACCTAATATAAGCATCTCACACGAAATCAAGACCAAGCATCTTCATCTTCTTCACATGAACCCTAGACTCTATTAAAATAGCTCCAAGTTTTTGCCCAAAAACTAACCTACTCCAAAACTCATTCCAACACCTCCTTATGCTCATTGATACTGGAGACCTACATGGTCTATATTGACTGACTGGAGATTGTATGATTTCTTTTCATACAGTCCATTCCATTATCTGTCTTTCCATATGTAACCTAACCTACATGATATTCTTTGACTTTACTGTACTCTGACATTTATTTTGTAAACTGTTATCTCATTGACTGATACTATTGTTTATTGATGCCTATTATTTATTGTGAAGCATGTAAATTCACTGAGTATTTTCTATACTCATCATTTCATTGTTTACCTATTTCAGGAGAGAAGTAGATTGTAGAATCTTGTCTTCTGTCATCCTAGGATATTTGCCATAGTCTTTGATGTATATTTTTTGGATTCTATATTTATTTTCAGTATTCATTATCTCGCTGCTCCATGAGTATGTATGGGTTAGCTAGGAGATGAACATGTATGTGATGATGATATAATTATTATGTTGATGATATATTGGGTATATGATGATGCATGATATGAGTTATTGAATGTTACAGCCAATTGCAGAATGATTACAGAATACATGATAGACAGAATGACTAGTAATTAATTAATATGAATAATATATTGAGGTTTATAGATGATGCATGTGATACTGGGTTGACATTTTTCGTGCCCTAGAACCATCGCGGTCCAGGAAACCGAGTCATGACAGAGGTGGTATCAGACTCTAGGTTACAGACAATAGAATTTAGGTTACAAATGAATAGTACCTAAATTATAGAGGAATAGTGACTAAGTATAGAATAGGGTAGAATTAAGTATACCATGGAGCATAGGATTTCCTTTGACGTCTTTTGCTGTTATCACCTGTTATATGTTATTATTCTGCGTTTTTGCTATATTCTAAGACTATTTCCATTTATCTCGACAGATTACAGAGATGTCCGACAGTAGGGACAGAGATACCAGGGAGGCTGAGGTTGACTCCAATGAGTCCCTAGTGAGGGAGATTAGTGTATCGAAGGGTCTGTCTCAATCCCGACGGACTTCAAAGGACTCAGAGAGGGGAGATGACCCGTGGGGGTTAGAGATGATGAGAAGATTGATGGAGTTGAGGAGGGAGATGGCAGAGATGAGACGAGAGAGGCAGCAGGCATAGCCACCACCTACTCCTGCAGTAGTACCTCCACCAGTAGTACCTGAGGTAGTGGCACCGACTCCTGTACAGCCAAAGGGGGCTCAGAGGGAGCCAGTTGTACAGGGAGGCAGGAGAGAGATTGATAAGGGTGGAGTATCCATGTTTAGCTTTTTGAAACTAAACTTACCAGAGTTTAGAGGAGATAGAGGTACAGATCCTGTTGATTTTCTGGAGGAGGTGGAGAAGGTAGTGAGGAGACAACATTATTCAGAGTTGAGATCAGTAGAGTTGGTGGGTTTGTTACTTAAGGGTAAGGCCTGGACATGGTTCTCGAGGCATATAGAGACCAGGCTATATGGAGAGCACCCACCTACTTAGGCAGAGTTCAGGTAGGGTTTGATTGATGAGTTCATTATTGAGGGTGTGAGGACCCATAATTTGATTAGATTCGAGCAGCTTGAGCAGGGAGATAGATCTGTAGAGGAGTATGCCAAGGAGTTTATACGGTTGAGTAGATATGCTGCTCATAACCTACAGAGGCTGACCTGATTAGCAGATTTCGGAGGGGTTTACATGCAGCACTTCATAATGCCTTGTTAGCTATAGAGTTCACTTCTTTGACTACAGTGATAGACAAGGCTACTCAAATGGAGGAGAAATACAAGACTGAGAGGACAAAGAGGGACCAGAAGAGGAAGGGTGGTCCAGGATCACATAGTAGGAGGGGGGAGAGCAGCTCCCATCCTAGGCAGGCAGAGCTAGTGCCCAGATTTGAGCAGAGATCTCCAGGCAGTAGTCAGAGGAGGAGATTACAGAGTAGGGGATAGCCAGTGATTCAGTCAGCGCCTGCTTACTCTCAGGGTTCTTTGAGACCGGTTACATAGGCACCCAGCATTCCTGTTTGTGGATTTTATGGTAGGAGCCATGGAGGGGAGTGTTGGAGACGATCTGGAGCATGTTTGAGGTATGGCCAGCAGCGCCATTATATTAACACTTGTCCAGTGAGAGCTGATCAGCAGCCATCGGTTACAGTATCTCAGCCAGTGGTTCAGACTAGTCAGAATTTGGGTAGAGAGACTGCAGCTAGAGGCAGAGGTAGGGGAGGACAGGCACCTAGTGGTAGTCAGGCTCCAGCTGGAAGGAGCCAGGGCAGAGTATTTACGGTTAACACCCAGGATGCCTAAAGACCATACAACGTTGTCACAGGTACAATCTTGATTCAAAGTGAGATTGTTAATGCCTTATTTGATTCGGGTGCAACTCATTCTTTTGTGTCACCACATTTTCCACCCAAATTGAATAAGGAGAGGAGGTTATTAGATGTGCCATTGACTATTACTACTCCTATGGGTGATTGTATGGATGTTGATTATTTCTACCCTGATTGCATTGTTGAGATTGATTATCGTATTTTCTGTGTTGATTTGATTGAGTTACCTGTGCTTGAGTTGGATGTGATTTTGCGTATAGATTGGTTGACGAGACACCGGGAAGTGATAGACTGTTATCGGAAGAGGGTTAGATTTCAACCTGAGGGGCAGCTAGAGTTTAAGTTTCAAGGTGAGATTCGGGAGTTCCGAGTGAACCTGATATCTGCTATCCAGGCTAGGAGGATGATTGGGAAAGGTTGTTCAGCCTACTTGTCACATATAGTGGATGTACAGAGATCTTCTGTTCAGTTGGATTAGATAGCGGTTGTTCAGGAGTTTCCTGATATTTTTACTGAGGAGTTGTCAAGATTGCCCCCCTGACAGGGAGATTGAGTTTGAGATAGAGGTGCATGCAGGCACAGACCTGATATCCATTCCACCATACATAATGGCTCCAGCTGAACTGAAGGAGTTGAAGACACAGTTACAGGAGCTATTGGATAGAGGGTTTATCAGACCGAGCAGTTCTCCTTGGGGTGCATCAGTACTGTTTGTAAGGAAGAAAGATGGCTCATTGAGGATGTGTATTGACTACAGGCATTTGAACAAAGTCACAATAAAGAAAAAGTATTCGTTGCCTCGGATAGATGACTTATTTGATCAGCTGCAGGGTGCCAGCCATTTTTCTAAGATTGATCTGAGTTTTGGGTATCATCAGTTGAAGATTAAGCAGAGTGATATACCCAAGACTGCTTTCAAGACCTGCTATGGTCATTATGAGTTTTTGGTTTTGCCATTCAAGTTGACCAATGCACCGACGACTTTCATAGATTTTATGAACAGGGTGTTTAGGTCATATTTGGATAAGTTTGTCATCATATTTATTGATGACATACTTATTTATTCCAGGAGTGAGGAGGAGCATAGAGATTATCTGCGGATAGTTTTACAAACACTTCGGGAACATCGGCTGTATACTAAATTATCTAAGTGTCAGTTCTGGTTGACTGAGGTGTGATTCCTTAGGATGTTATCTTCAAGGATGGTATTATGGTGGATCCTCAGAAGATTGAGGCAGTAGCTAATTGGCCCCAGCCTATCAGTGTTTCAGAGGTGCACAATTTTCTAGGTATGGCTGGATATTATTGGAGGTTTGTAAAGGATTTCTCCCAGATTGCAACTCCATTGACTAGACTGATGAGGAAACAGGAGCGGTATGTCTGGACGGATGAGTGTGACCGTAGTTTCCAAACTCTGAAGTATTGCCTTACTAGTGCTCCTGCTTTGGCATTACCAGTTGAAGGGGAGAATTTTACAGTATATTGTGATGCTTCACGGATTGGCCTAGGGTGTGTACTGATGCAGATGGGTAGGGTATTGCTTATGCTTCTCGTCAGATAAAGATGCATGAAGTAAATTATCTGACTCATGATCTAGAGATGGCAGCAGTTATATTTGCCTTGAAGATTTGGAGACACTATCTATATGGATCGAAATGTGAGATATATACTGATCATAAGAGTCTACAGTATATATTTTAGTAGAAGGATCTGAATCTGAGGCAGCGTAGATGGGTAGAGCTTCTGAAGGATTATGACTGTGAGATTCTCTATCACCCAGGGAAGGCCAATGTAGTGGCGGATGCCTTGAGTAGGAAATCGATGGGTAGTCTTGCTCATATTGTAGTTGGCAGGAGGCCATTGATCAGAGATTTGAGACAGTTGGCAGATTTGGGGGTAGAGTTGGATTTAGGCTCCCAGGATCAGAACCAGGCTCTGATAGCCAAATTTCGGGTGAAGTCACTGTTGTTAGATGATATTAAAGTGGCTCAAGACAAAGATTCTTATCTTTTGTAGCTTAAGGGAGAGGTACCGAGTGGTCGAGTGATAGAGTTTATTGTGGATGATGGGATATTGAGATGTGGGAAGCGTATTTGTGTACTAGACTTTGATGGGCTACGAGATCGGATTAAAACAAAGGCTTACTATTCTGCATATAGTGTACATCCAGGGATTACCAAGATGCACCATGATCTGAAGGAGGTTTCTTGGTGGCCAGGGATGAAGAAAGACATAGCTTAGTTTGTGTCAAAATGCTTAGCCTGTCAGTAGGTTAAGTTTGAGCATTATAAGTCATCAGGGCTACTTTAGGAGATTGAGTTGCTAGAGTGGAAATGGGAACAGGTTACCATGGATTTTATAGTTGGTCTATCACAGACTTTGGGGGGATATGATTCTATTTGGGTTATTGTTGACCGGTTGACAAAATCTGCATATTTTCTAGAGGTAAAGACCAGCTATACGGTAGCTCAGTATGCACAGTTGTATGTGGATAAGATTGTGCATCTTCATGGAGTTCCTTTGGTGATTATATCAGACAGGGGTACACAGTTCACATCTCGGTTTTGGCAGAAATTTTAGGAGGCTATGGGTACCCAGTTACGATTCAGTACTGCTTTCCATCCACAGACTGATGGGCAGTCAAAGAGGACGATCTAGACTTTGGAGGATATGCTCAGGTTATATGTTCTGGATTTCAAGGGTAAGTGGGATTATTATCTGTCACTGATAGGGTTCTCCTACAACAACAACTATCACTCTTCTATTGGTATGGCTCCATTTGAAGCACTATATGGTAGGAAGTGTAGATCTCCAGTGTGTTGGGTGGAGCTGGGAGAGAAGCAGCTTGAGGGACCAGAGCTGATTAGAGAGACTATAGAGAAGGTTCCTATAATCAGAGAGCGGATGAGGACTGCCTTCAGTAGGCAGAAGAGTTATGCTGATCCGAAGAGGAAGGATGTACAGTTTTCAGTTAGTGATCATGTCTTCCTAAAAGTCTCACCGATGAGGAGAGTTATGAGATTTGGGAAGAGGGGTAAACTGTCACCAAGGTTTATAGGCCCATTTGAGATACTTGAGCGGATTGGTAGTGTGACCTATATAGATTGGCTCTTCCACCCAGTATGAGCTACATACATCTAGTCTTCCATATATCGATACTGCGGAAGTATGTGTCTGATCCATCGCATATTTTGGAGGTTCAGGATGTGGATCTCAGTGAGGATTTATCATATGAGGAGCTACCTATGGAGATCATTAATCGACGGGTCAGAAAGCTTCGGAACAAAGAGATCCCTATGGTAAAAGTGCTATGGAGGAACCAGACGATGGAGGAGTATACATGGGAGAGTGTGCAGGAGATGCAGAGCAGATATCCATCCCTGTTTCAGCACTGAGGTATATTGTTATTTAAATTTGAGGACAAATTTATTTATAGAGGGTAGAATGCAATACCCTAGAAAGTTATAACTATCATGCATGAATTTATTCTCAGTATGTGGTCCTTTAGTCTTGAAATGATGAGAAATAATTTTAGAGACACCAGTTAGAAAGCAAACTTGAAACTTTTTCGGAAAGCAGCGGTGTCAGGAATACTGCAGAAAAATGTGCAGTCCGGTTAATAGAAGAATTTCTGAAGTTGACTTACGAGTAAAAGATGACCATAATTTATATGTAATTTTAGTAAAAAGAAAGAAGTAAAAATTATTTAGGAACACTGAAAAAGTAAGTAATGTCATTTTTGTAAATAAAAGGAAATTCAAGGTGAATAGTGAAAAGTGGTCGGTCGAGGTTACAGAATGACTCTAGAACCATTTTTATAAATAAGTATAAATTAAAATAAGCCTATTCACTCCCACTCTGATATCAAAATCCTGACAGAATTGTGAGAATAAATTACAGAAGATTTAAGGATCAAAGTGTAAAGGATGGAAGTTTGAGGGTTTAGTTGTAATTGTGCATATGGAATTTTCTATTTATTTTTCACTTAAGCATTTTGTTCTTCATTCTTCTTCTTTCTCCTTTGTTGCCGAAACCATGCTCTTGCCTTCTTCAATCTATTTCTTCTTTATTTCTTATAGAAATCTTAAGGAATTTGATAAAAAAAAAAATAGCAAATCAAGGTAGTTAAATCCATTTCCATCCTTAATTTGAAGATTGGAGCAAAGGATTTGGAGGAATAATTGAAGGAGGGATTTCGGCCATTTGGGTGTTCTTGAGGTAAGAATTTATTTGTTAAGTTTAATTGATTATTTAGATATTATTTAAGTTGAATTAGATGGGTATGATAGTTAATTGCATTAATTATTACTAATTTGATTGAATTCCCAAATTTTGTGTTAACTATTTGAAGTTGTAAGATGTGATTTGATGAATCAGGATGTGTTTATGTTAATTGATGTTAGAATTAGTCAATTGGATATATTTAGGTAACTAATTGATGGATTAATTGATGTAGAATTGGAGATTGCTCAAACTTGAATTTCAAAGTAAGCAAATTTGGGCTATTTGGTGGAATTGGTGAATTTGGCTTGTGCATTGGCTATTTGGAGGTTTAGGTGAGTTTACATTGCATCAATTATCATGCCTAAATGATTGAAATGTTGTTTGGAAACCATTAGTGAAATTCACTTCATGGACGAACCACCTTGCCCTAATTATGCCTATGATTTTTGCTTGTTTTCCCTTTGATTTCCATGGCCAATTTGATCCATTTTGATGTTGTTTAATCTTGTTTCTTTGATACCTATTTATTTGTTGTAATGTGGTTTGTTGTTGATTTGAATGGGCAAGTCAAATTTGAACCATAACCTAACCTATTTATTGGCTTGCCATTATATGCCCACCAAGTGCTTGATGAAATGCCTAGTTCATTTGCCTTTAGCCTATTGGTTTGTTTGCCATAGGCCTACCAATTGAATGTCATTGTCGCCAACGACGTTAGCATGCCAATTGACCTACCATTTTTTTGCCACCGAACCAACTTTTGTTTCATGCCTTTCCTTATTGCTAAACCCTTTATTATTGATTGTATATTACATATGGCATTGCCATTGAGTATATTAAATACTATATTGATTGATACCAAACTGAATATTATTTGGATTGACTGATATCCGGATGCCATTGTTGCTTATGGTATCCCTCGTTATTGACCCTGATATGGTTTGGCAGAGCTACCAATCCGATAGGATAGTGGGGAAATACGGTCGGCAATGTGCACAGTGTATTATTGATACCTTAGCTAGGAGGGGTTATGATCCTGGCCATAGGGCCTGATCAGCCTTATGCTCATTGATACTGGAGACCTACATGGTCCATATTGACTGACTGGAGATTGTATGATTTCTTTTCATACATTCCATCCCATTATCTGTCTTTCCATATGTAACCCAGCCTATATGATATTCTTTGACTTTACTATACCCTGACATTTATTCTGAAACTGTTATCTCATTCACTGATATTATTATTTATTGATCCCCATTATTTATTGTGATGCATATAAATTCACTGAGTATCATCTATACTCACCATTTCATTGTTTACCTATTTCAGGAGAGGAGTAGATTGCAGATTCCTGTCTTCTATCTTCTGTCATCCCGGGATATCTGCCACAGTCTTTGATGTATATTTTTTGGATTCTTTATTTATTTTTGGTGTTCATTATCTAGCTGCTCTATGGATATGTATGGGTTAGCTAGGAGATGAACATGTATGTGATGATGATATTATTATTATATTGATGATATATTGGGTATATGATGATGCATGATATGAGTTATTGAATGTTACAGCCAATTACAAAATGATTACAGAATACATGGCAGGTTAATAGAATGAACGGTAATTAATTAATATGAATAATATATTGAGGTTTATAGATGATGCATGTGATACTGAGTTCTACGGGTACCGATCGCCATTGGCATCTCCCGTGCCCTAGGACCGTCGCGGTCTGGGAAACCGGGTCGTGACATTTTGACTGAGGGAGTACGGAGTAGTCGACTGATTCAGTTTGAGCAATTGAGGGAGCTGAATATGAGTGTGTCAGAGTATGCTAATGAGTTTATTCAGTTGAGTAAATATGCCATTAGAATTGCACCTACTGAATCAAACTTGATTGACAGGTTTTGCCGTGGGTTGCATGCCTCTCTCTATAGTGCTGCATGCCTCTCTCTATAGTGCCCTAGTAGCTATGGAATTATCTCCCTTAACAAAGTTAATTAATAAAGCCACACAGATTAAGACTATATAAAAAGAAGAAAGGGAAGAACGGGAACAATGGAGGAAAAGTAGAATGGATAGACAATAAAAAAAAATGAGAAGGAAATTCTCAGTCCAGGCCATCAAAATCAGGAGCTATAACTAATTAGAGTCAACCAATAGGGAGTCAGAGACGGGGACAAAATAGAAATACTGCTAAGCCAACTGCATCAGGGTTTACTCGTGGCTTTACGAGATCAACACCACTGTTGCCAAATATTCCAACATGTGTTACATGTGGCAGAAGACATAGTGGGGAATGTAGATTGCAGACCAATGCCTTTTAAAATGTGTCCAATAGGGCCATTTCATCATAATTGCCCTTTATGGGGTGATAGACCAACTACCACTGTTGCTTCTTAACCTACAGTGCAGATGGGTCGAAATAAGAATAGAGGATTAGGAGGTAGAGGCAAAGGGCAAGGTTAGAGTCAGAGTACTAATCAGGCTCTTGTAGGGCGTGGGCAAGGCAAAGTTTTTGTAGTGAACCCTCAAGAAGCTCAGAAGTCAAACACTATGGTGATAGGTATGGTTTCTATTCAGCATAAACCATCACTAGTATTGTTTGCATAAGAAAAGACAATTATTGCATATACACCGGGAAATAACCACTCCATTAGGTCTCGTATTAATGTGCAATATGTGTATAGGGAGTGTGAAATGGAAATTGAAGGTAGAAAATTATTAGTAAATCTTGTCAAATTATCGGTGCTTGAACATGATGTAATACTGGGTATGGATTGGTTAACGAGTCACCAGGCAGTTATTGATTGTTATGAAAAGAAAATCGAGTTTCAATAAGATAAATTTGTATATCAGGGTGATAGATGTGATACCCAAACTAAATTGATATCAGTTATCGCAGCGAGACGACTTCTACAAAAGGGTTGTATGGCATATTTGGATAGTGTGGTAGATAATAGTGCAGCTCCTAAAGAGGTAGATCAAATTCCAATTGTTAACAAATTTCTTGATGTCTTTCCTGAAAATTTGCCTGGGCTACCACCTGAAAGAGAGATCGAGTTTGAAATAGATGTTTACCCGAGCACAAATCCTATTTCAATACCCCCTTACAAGGCTCTTACGGAGTTAAAAGAATTAAAAGTGCAGTTACAAGAACTATTAGATAAGGGGTTTATTCGTCCGAATAGTTCTCCATGGGGTGCACCAATGTTATTTTGAAGAAGAAGGATGGATCACTTCGAATGTGTATTGATTATCGGCAGCTGAATAAAGTGACCATCATGAATAAATATTTGTTGCCTCATATTGATAATTTGTTTGATCAGTTGTAAGGTGCTAGCTATTTTTTCTAAAATTGATCTCAGATCGGGGTATCATCAATTGCGGATCCAGAACTAAGATGTGTCAAAGACTGCTTTTTGGACTCGATATGGGTATTATGAGTTTCTGGTGCTTCCATTTGGACTGACTAATGCTCTTGCTGCATTTATAGATTTAATGAATTGGGTATTTAAGCCTTATTTGAACAAGTTTGTCATCATGTTCATTGATGACATACTTGTTTATTCTAGTAGTAAGGAAGAACATGAAGAACATCTACAGATAGTGCTTCAGACTCTACGGGAACACAAATTATTTGCCAAATTGTTGAAATGTGAATTTTGGTTTATCGAAGTATGCTTCCTCGAACATGTGGTGAGTAAAGATGGCATTAAAATGGATCTGAAGAAAGTAGAAGCTGTAGCAAATTGGCCATGGCCCACCAATGTAACATAAGCCTAAAGTTTTCTGGTTATGGCTGGGTATTACAGGAGATTGTAAAAGATTTCTCCAAACTAGTAGCTCCCTTAACCAAGCTGACACAGAAGCAGGAGAAATTTATATGGACAGATGAATATGAGAAGAGCTTCCAAACATTGAAGAACTATCTTACTACAGCATGAGTGTTAGCATTGCCATCTGGAACTAATGGGTTTTCTATTTATTGTGATGCATCCAGGGTTGGATTAGGGTGTATATTGATGAAGAATGGTTGAGTAATAGCTTATGCTTCTCTGCAGTTGAAGAAGCATGAACAGAATTATCCAACTCATGACTTAGAAATGGCAGCTATTGTATTTGTATTGAAAATATGGAGACATTATTTATATGGGGAGAAATGTGAAATATACACATATTATAAGAGTCTGCAGTATATTCTACAATATAAGGATTTAAATTTGCTGCAATGAAGATGGGTCGAATTGTTGAAAAATTATGACTGTCTGATCCTGTACTACCCAAGTAAAGCCAATGTAGTAGTTGATGCACTGAATAGAAAATCAATGGGAAGCCTAGCCCACATTACTACTTCACGGAGACCATTAATAAAAGAGATGAAGGAATTAAAGCATGTTATTGGTGGCTTAATATGAAGCGGGATGTGGCTACATTTGTAACCACATGCTTGGCTTATCAAAAGGTGAAGTTCGAGCATCAGAAGCTATCAAGGTTACTTCATGAGATTGAATTACCAGAATGGAAATGGGAACAAGTGATGATGGAATTTGTAATATGATTACCAAAGACATAACGGGGATATAATTCCATTTGGGTAATTATGGATCTTCTCACTAAATCAGCCCATTTTCTAGAAGTGAAGATAACCTATTTAACCGCTGAATATGCTTAATTATATATTGATAAAATTTTAAGGCTGCATGTTATACCATTGACCATCATATTTGATCGAGGGACTCAACTTACTTCACGGTTTTGGCAGAAATTCCAAGAGGCTTTGGGTACTCAATTTTACTTCAGTACAGCTTTCTATCCACAAACCAACGGGCAAATAGAGCGTACTATTCAGACTTTGGAAGATATGCCACGACTGTGTGTACTTGACTTTGGAGGTAATTGGGATCGATATTTGCCATTGATTGAATTTGTTAAAATAACATCTATCATTCTTCTATCAGCATTGCACCATATGAGGCATTATATGGAAGGAAATGCATATTACCAGTCTGTTAGGTTGAACTAGGAGAAAAGTAATAGGAGGGTCCATAATTAATTAAACAAACAATGGAGAAAGTTCACATTATAAAAGAAAGAACGAAGATGGCTTTCTATCAGCAGAAGAGTTACGCAGATCCAAAGTGTAAAGATATTCATTTTGCTATGGTGACCATGTTTTTCTCAAAATCTCTCCTATGAAAAGCGTAATACAATTCAGTAAAAAGGAAAAACTATCATCATGTTACATGAGGCCATTTGAGATTCTAGATAGAGTTGGCAATGTTTCATATCGACTAGCACTTTTACCACAACTGAGTCACATATATCCTGTCTTTCACATATCAATACTTCGCAAATATGTTCAAGATCCATCACATGTGCTTCAACCGCAAACCATTAAAATAGATGAAGACCTAATTTATGAAGAAACAACAGTTAAGATCGTGGATCAATAAGTTAGGCAGCTATGGAATAAAATAATACCATTGGTTAAAGTCCTATGGAAAAATCATTCGATGAAAGAATGTATGTGGAAAAATAAGTGCGATATGCGAGCTAAATATCCCCAGCTATTTCACGAATGAGGTATGTATAGTTAAAATTCGAGAACGAATTTTATTGAAGGGGGATAGGGTGTAACACCCTGAATTTTTCAGTAATTACATATAGGACTTAGAAGTAGTATAGTCTACTTTATAGTGCTTAAGTAGATGGCTAAATTATAAAATAGCAATTTAGTACCTAAAACCCTATTTTATACATAAAATACATATTTAAACAAAGAAATGCACAAAATAATCTATGGAACTTAGAATTTATATGGAAGATAGTAATGCTTAAAATGGAATTTGGAGCCAAAGTATAAATATTAAAAGATATGGGGTCAATTTGTAAATAACTAAAGTTAAGGGCTAAATTATAAATATCAAAACTTAATAAAAATCTTCAATTTCTACACATTTCTATATGAAGCCAAAATTTCCCCTTCTTCCACCTTGTAGGCCGAAACCCCATCCCCTCTCCCGACCTCCATTTTCTTCTTCCTCAACCAAATTTCCTCCATCAAAACTACACCAAACCTAAATTGATACGTGTACGTAGGGAAACATGAGCTATGGGAAGCTTGGAACCGAGCGTATATGATAGGAACTAAAGGATCATTCACAAATCAAGTATGAAGTAACTTGACCCAATCCAAACCTGTTGGAGAGAACCAAAGCTATCAAAGGTTAAGGAGCTTGACCCAATTCAAACCTTGTTGAAGAGAACCAAAGCTATCAAGTTTTTGGACGCCACAAGTTGTCTTGATAAGTCCAGATTTGAGTTCTTAGTAAAGAACCAAGAAGAATTCATTTCAAGGAAAATTCTTAATTTTCATTCAATTTTTTTTAATGTGTCAAGCCTAATACAAATCTGTCTATCTATAGACTTGGAACATCCCTCCAAGAATAGATAAAGTTACTTACATTAAATTTAGATCAGTTTCTATTTCCTAGGTACTTGAAACATCCCTCCAAGAATAGGAAAAGTCATTTTAATTCCAAACTAACCGGATTCAATGTACTTGAAACACATTAAAATATAATTATACTAAATAAGTATTTTAAGACCCAAAATTAAGCCCATTATAAGTGCAAATTCAGACTTAAATATATTTCAGCCCAAAACTAAAAATAAACAGCCCAAAAGTCAACTTATT
>CANXYC010104286.1:0-11983 GCA_948193065.1 Aleurites moluccanus | reverse complement strand
GTGTATTTTAGTTTATAAAGTGTATTTAAGTTTATAAAGTGATGTAGATGTGATGCATATGTAAAATATGGGCAAATGGTGATAATAGAATAGACTTATTGCATAAAGGAATGAAAGATGTGAAATTTGTGCAAAGTGAGCCTAGTAGTGCAGACAGTGTATGCCTTAGTGTATCTGACATGTTTTTGTGTAAATAATGTGTTTTGTAATGATTTTATACCTTACTGGAGTGTTATGTGTGGAAATAGGTGAACCGTCGAGAACTCAAGTTCGGAGTGCCGGGCGGCAGGCCGATTAGGGCTGTTAATAGTGGATTGGGGGAAATAGCGGATAAACGGTGATTAAGGTGAGTCCTTATGTATAATCATGCATGATTTGCATCATATATGCCATATTGTTTCATTTGAGCCTTAAAAATTAAGGTTGTTACCACAAATTGCCTAAAGTGCAAATTGGCTCGTAAATAAGTCCGCCGAAACGACCTAAACTGACCTAAATTTTGACGGGCCATAAAATGAAAACCAGAAAGCCAATTGGTTCACCACTTGGCCCAATCATCTAGTCTCGACCTAAGCTTTGAAACGGTACCTCATGGGTCACCTAATTATTTTGGTAACATAGTTAACCAGAAAGTACCAAAAAATTCCAAAATGGACCCGTAATTTGCGAGCCAGTTGCGGTAGCGCAACTGGGCCCGCCTGGGCCAATTTTTGACATTTTTCCAACTTGTTCCATTTCTCTTTATATATGTATATATGATCATTCTACATCTATATAAGATCTATTTGAGCTATATTAATGCTATTTACATTGTATATAAAGGCACTCATATATGATATCATAACAGAGCTATCTCGATGGTATGGCGGGTAAAACCATCGATCGTGTGCACACTAGTTTATATAGGCCTCAGCTAGAGGGGGATGACGTACTCTATCCGTAAGAGCAGATCACTCTTACGAATGGGTGGATAGAGCACTAATAGTGCGGAAGAGTGTTGTATTAAAAAAGTTATAATTGTGCTAAATCAGTAAAATTTTACTTTTCATTGGACCCATATCTGTTATATCATATGTGCATTGGCTCATTCATTGAATATTTGACATTTCATCACTTGATATTATATATGAATATTTACATGAATATTATATGAATATGAATCTAGATACCTATATGGATAAGTATTTGGATGTTTACAGAGATTCTTATAATGATGTAGATTCAGATATTTATATGAATATGTATATGGGTATTTGTTCTACTATTTATTTGTTATATTATATGGATATCTCTATTGATATATATATATACAGGTTCTTGCTTCATTATTTATTTATTATCTTATATTGATTCTACAAGCCTCATTTGATTAACCATTGTTCCATGATCATTTATTGCATTTTTATACATTTGGATTCACTGAGTATTTTTATACTCACCCCCTTCAGTGGCTATTATTTTCAGGTTTGCAGTGAGGCACGCATTCCATTGGCATTCCCTACTCCTGCCTTGGAATAGTACTAACTGATTATGTAAATCTCAAGTTCTAAAAGTATATGTAAATAATTATACAGTATAGAGGTTCCATGGTATTGTAAATTAAAGAGTAGCATACATATATGTTTGTGCTTGCATCTTTATAGTTTCATATAAGAATTATAATATGGATATTTATGATGTGATATATATATATATATATATATGTGTGTGTGTGTGTGTGTGTGTGTGTGTGTGTGTGTGTGGAAATTACTTGATATTCAAATCTGGTTATATTGAATTGATATTGGAGATCCAAAGGGATCATTGAATTGAGAATAGAGGTTTAAGTATGTAATAGAAGTGTTTATATGCATGTTTTTCAGCTGGGCATATTCCTTATACAAAGGAGATGCTGCCCAAATTTTTATGAATTGTCAAGCTATAACGAGCTTGTTATTGTATTGCATGCCATATAATATAGTCATTTGGGTTCTTCGCGGTACTGGTAGTTTAGGCATCACCCGTACCCTAGGACCGTCGCGGTTCCTAAGTTGGGTCGTGACACTCTTGCATTTGAATATGGAAGCTTTCTCACAACTCTGTCTACCCTCTCTATGAAGTCACAGGGGGTCTGTACCATACTCCCCATAATAGGTGGGTAGCTATAGCTTCATGAATTCAGAGATACTAAAAACACCCTCAGGTATAATTCTTCTATTTTTGACCCTTCTCTTTCTCTGGTACTGATACTATCTCAGGCTATACAATTGGTTGAACAAGTGGTGGTGGTTGTGGTACTGCAGCTGCCTGTGCTGCTATATGTGCCTGCAACTTTTGCATCATTTCCTGGTTCCTCCTTAACATTCCCTGTCTAAAGTCCTGCACTTCCTATCTCAATGCAGTCTCACCTATACTGCTCCCCTCTGTATGCTGTATGGATCTAGGTAGATCAGGACTAATCCTCTCTGCCTGTATAGAAGTATTTGTGCCTACCTCAGGCTCCTCACTATCAGCCCTATGCTGACCCTCCATATCAGGAATATCCCCCCTATTCACACTCCTTGACATATCTCTGCATGTATTTAAATAAACATCCATTTACATAACATAGAGGAGTTTTCATACTACAGATTCGCAGAATTTCAAACAGCAAAGATAACATTTAACTTAGATGATATACGAACTCCCATGTTCCTTGGTACATACTCTATCACTGACATATAACATCACAGGTTTACTAAACCTTTAGCTCTGATACTAAATCTGTCACATCCTAACTTTAGACCATGACGGTCCTAGGATACGGGTAATGCCTAAGCCACCAGTACCTTGAAGAACCCATGCTTTTACTTTTACATTCATTACTTAGCCTGTGATACATTTTAGGTGATAATTTTTTTTTAAACATCATAATAATCATGTAGAAAAACTGACAGAGTTTCCTTTGTAACTCTAACTTAAGCTATTTGCAAAACATATAAATTTACACTCCTAATATAACATACATCCCCTTTTATCCTCTAAAATTCAATTGCAACTCAATATGCACTTCAATATTTCCATTCGTAACACATATCATATATACATCATATCAATTTCTCAGATCATATATATGTACAACATATACATTATCATGTCATATCTGATTACCATTTGATCATTTTAGACATTTTACTATTAATCAATCCAAACCTCTATACATTATATACCAAGGAACCTCTATACACAGGAGTGACCTCAAATACATACATCTGATCAAAGGCTGGAGATGGTGTAGCCAATGGATGACTGCCTCACAAGGTCTTGAAAACATATAACCACTGAAAGGGTAAGTATAACATTATACTCAGTGAGTCATTATATATATATGAGTATGCAATAATATTTACGACAGTCACATCTATCCATTAATGATCTATAAATAGAAATGCTGGTAATAGCATGATGAAATACATAACATGGATAATAGTGCATATAATATAACAGGAGCCTGTAACATGTTATACTGTATCATATAGCAAACTGTAGCTTCACTTCATCACATTTCCTCCAATCCACCATTTCCAATAAACCATATCATGGCATAGGGAATTTCATCCCTCCCTAGCAGAGGTCATAATATATATCTGTGATCACAGTCGATGGTTTGTTTCTACACCATCGAAGTAGTCCTATTATAACATATTATATGCAAATATCTCATATAGCATAAACATATTAAAATAAGTGTCAAATAGGACTTAAATGATGATATATATCATTATAAGACCCAAAGAAAGGGTTTGGCTCAATTTCATATTTTTGCCCGCCGGGGCTCAGTTTGCGCTGCCGCAACTGGCTTCCAAATTACGGGTTCGTCTCTCATTTTTCAGGCACTTTCTGGTTTGCCTTGAATTCAATATCAACATGGCATTTTCTTTATACCAATAACAAGTACATATATATAAAATACAATTGGGCTTGGTTTCAGGTCAAAAAGCCTTTTAGAATAAATTTTATAGGCATTCAAAGTTTATGCCAATTATAGGCATTTCAGAAGCTCTGTTTTAGGTCAAATTGACAAAATTGCCCAAATGTGGATCATTAATGGTTTTCAAGCAAGATTATCATTTCATATGCATAAATGCATGACTATGAATGAATAATGTATCAAACATATATATATATAGACTTACCTCTTAGCAAACTTCATAATAAACCCCTAGAAACCCTAGCCATCCCGCGACTTGTCGTCGGCTGCTCTAATCTGGGAACTTTCCCCTATAACATCCAAATTGATCTTATAAGACACATATCCACTATAAAGCATATCAAAACACATATCTTGCATAATTAAGGCATATTCAAGCATATTAACACATAACAACAGACATTATACACATATTACACATTAATCACATCAAAGGCCCTATATTACTCTTTTAACACTTTTCATATCTTTTATGCACCAAATGCATTTCCATCATCACATATCATTCACATTACACATATTCATCATTACTATGCTAAGTTATGAACTTCCAAACACTTAGCTTAATATTTCATAGCAAACATACACAATTTCTCAAGTATGCTTTCAAATCACTTATGCTCTTCAATCTTTCCACATTTAAACCTATACATTCCAATCATTTAAGCCATTATACTATATTCATATCTTACTTCTTCATTTGCATTTTCCTAAAACCTTAAATTAGTAAAGTCCATATGTTATCACTTTAATGGAAATCATTCCATTCTTCCATTTTTCAACACCAATCAAACATACAACATTTATAAACATCAAATGCATTACATATAATCATTTAAACCTATCAAACACCAAAGCATTTAGGCATTGTTCATGCTTCCAAGTTTTGGCTAAAACATCATTCCTTCCAAATGAATTTCTTTCAAACATTTAACCGTTAATTCATGTTAATTACATCAAATACACATCATTTACACCTTCAAAATCATTAAACATCAAAAATCAAACATCATATTCAACATCATTGATTTTGGCCAAACCAAAACATCAACCAAATGGATTTGTTTCCATTATTCAACCATATATTCATGCTAAAAACATCAATTAAACATCATTTGAACAAAAGGAATCATCAAAACATCAATTTGATTCCAAGTTCTTCCTATTAGGGTTTTAATCCAACTTTTTGAATTATAACCATAAAAAATATGTTTTAATCACTAATAAACATCAAGGAACATCATATGAACATCATTGAATCAAAAGAACTTCAAAACTAATAACTTACTAAAAATTCTTCAAAATCTTCTTTCAATTAATTTGTTCCTTTAATGATTTTTTCTTTGAAATCTAAGGTTATATTTGTGTTTAGGCTAATGGAATTGATATGTTTCCATCCAAAAATGGAAAAAAAGCATAAGATTTGATGAACACTAATGGTGGCCGAAACCTATATGAAGAATAAAGAGAAAAAGCAGAAGTTAAAATGGTGATGGATGAAGACAATGGTGAAGTGGTGGGAAAAATCCACCAAAAAATCAAAGGTTTGATTCTATACATCCATCTTATGATAAAAATGGTGAAACCTAGCCATCCATCCATCCATCTTTCATACTTTTATGCCATTGGTTAATCAAAGTCAACAATGATGGCTTAAAGAAACATTTGCCACACCAAATCTAAAACCAAAGCTAGTAATCCTATACATTGTGCTTATGATAGCAAATTTGAAACCTATTGATCTAACCATCCATTTCTTCATCATTTGATCCAATGGTTAGATTTAATCAAGCCTAAATTAATGCCATAAGGTTGCATACATAATATAATTTCATATCTCGAAGGAAAAGACCATAATGCCCTTAGTTCAACTGAAGCACCTCAAGCACCTCAATTGAGCAGCTTAGCCGGCACAATTTTCAATCGGGTTTATTTCTCCATCAAATCTTCAAATAAATTAAATAACAACATTTTCAAGTCCTAATTTTCTTTTCTACATTCAAATATCATGTTAATTCCATAAGAACTCAAAGGGGTGTGAAATGACCATATCCCCAGTTCACAAAATTTCAAGTTTTTCCTGATTTCTTCCTAACAGCCTTTGATGCACTTTTACATGTGTAAAACTGTCTAAAACATGCATATTCATACAATTTAAGCATAAACATGCATCATACATATCATATAAACAAACAAAGAATCCCCTTAGGTTTGCCTCTTTAAGCTTATGTTCTAAGCCTTTAAGCTGGGGTGTTACACTGGAGATCCACATTTCCTATCATAAAGTGCTTCATAAGGAGCCATCCCAATTGAGGAATGATAGTTATTGTTGTAGGAGAACTGTATAATTACTATAGGTGTTATCAGTCTGATACTAAGGAAAACTGTCTAGTAACTATAATAGAATTTCAAGGTATTATAATATCATATATATATATATATAACAGATAATGGTCCATAAACACATATCATTTACTTTATAATATAGCATAAGGTGGATCAAACGCTATGGCTAGGACTATAATACTTCCCAGTTAAGGTATCAATATCAATTCGTTATGCACAATGCCAATGGTATTTACCCACTACTCCATCGATAAGGAAGCTCTATCTTATAGACATGAGAATAGGTCATATAAAGCAATTAAGATACAAAATAAGTGAGAAAAGCAATATGGTTTAGTTTCTGTAGCATTAGCTTAATATAGTTGATTTACCAAGTACTTCTATATAGAACTAATAATCTCAATAAAGGAGTAGTAAAATATAGAAAAAATGCTATAAAAGTCATTTTGACATCAAGTGCAAAATATGTCAAGAAGATACATTAACGCTGGTGAGAAAGGAAATCACCTGCGTTGGCGAATATGGTAGCAATTGGCTAGCTTATGAAATATTTTAAGAGACATTTCATCGAGCACTTGGTGTGCATCACTCTAAGATCAAATAAATTGTTTTGGGGATATATTGATAAAATGCCAAATTTCACAATTCAAGCTTTAATGACAACAAACACAAAGGCATTATCAAGCAGGGTTTATATACATCAATAAACAACACAATCGGAGCTTGAATTCAAGAAAAATTCAAAGAAAACTCAAATGAAACACTTTGGACAAAATTTTCAGGAATTTGAATGGATTCAAATTGATCAAAGAAAGGTTTAAACATGAATAATAATATACATATGACTCACCAGAATCGACGATTTAGCCAATTACGCAATAAATTACCGATTTGCCTAAAACAGGCAAAAAGTAATGTTCTTCATTTTCCTTCGATT
This sequence comes from Aleurites moluccanus, assembly GCA_948193065.1. Classification (NCBI taxonomy): domain Eukaryota; kingdom Viridiplantae; phylum Streptophyta; class Magnoliopsida; order Malpighiales; family Euphorbiaceae; genus Aleurites; species Aleurites moluccanus. The sequence continues at coordinate 4,751 of CANXYC010104286.1, read as the reverse complement.
CTACATCTAATTTTCTCACACATTTAGCTCTAAATAGATGCTAACTAACAGATTATAACATCAATTAGAATTATGGAGTCCTATACAGAAATTCCAAATGAAACATAAACCTAGTTTTAGGGTTTCCATCAATTTCAACCCAATCTTATAATCTATCAATCTATTCATGCTTCTAATCATTTATATAGCTTAAATGAATAGAAAGAATGAAGAAAAACATCATCCATACCTGAAATTAGGAAGTGGCCAAAATCTAGGTTAGGAAATTCTTCAAGTTTTAGGTTGTTTTTCTTGAAATTTTTGGTAGAAACTAGTTTAATTGAGTTTTCTATCGATTTTGCTTAAAGATTTGAAGAAAAAGGGAGTTTGGATGGAGAAAGTTTCGGCCAGCCTTTAATGGAGATGATGGAAGAAAATTTTCTGATTTATGAAGAATTAGAAGTTATTTATATTATTTAACTTTTCGATAATTCGATTTTTCCCCTGACACTTCTCATATTCGCATCTTTAACCCATAACTTTTAACTATTCATATTTTTGTCCTATTTTAATTCTGAAATAATATTTTTTATATTTCTCAAGCTTATGAGTCTAATGATGATATTAAAAATTCACAATTTTGAACCTTTTTGTTAATCGAAATATCAACGTGCTTACTTATATATTGAATCGATTTTTAGGGATTTGTCAAAGCATACAAATATGATATTCTAATGTCTAAATAAACTTTATTTATACTTATATGAGGTATATTTAAGGACATATGGATGAAATTTGAGGGTGTTACAAAATGGGAGGGAAGTACACGGATGAAAGAGAGGAAGAGAGGAGGTGATGGAAAAATTAAGAAGGAAATGAGAAATAATGGTTTATATATTAGTTAAACTTTCGGTAATTAGGTTTTCCCCCCGGCACTTTATGTTATCATGTTTTGCCCTAACTTATAACTATTCACCTTTTTGCCCCACTTTAATTCTAGCACAATATTTCTTATATCCCTCCAACTTATGATTTTAATTGTGCATTTAAATATATAAACTTGCGAGCTTGTTTGAAAATCAAAGCACCGAGGTGCCTGCTTCACTATCAGTGTCGGTTTTCCTCAACTTATCTAATTATGCTTGTATGATGTTCCTATGATTAAATAGAGTGTTTCTATGCTCGAATGAAACAAAAAATTTAGGATGTTACATTCTACCCCTTTTTAATAAAATTTTTCCTCAAATTTTAAATGCACATATCTCGTCAATGGAAAAAGAAAAGGTATCTAGTGATTTTCTTACTCGCTCTTCCTCATACATTCTTTCGTTGTCTGATTCTTCCATAATACTTTGACTTTTGGAACCTCTTTATTATGTTACTATCAGTCTTGATTCTTTATAAGCGTTTATTTGTAGGTCAAGTCTTCATCGACCTTATTGACTTATGGCTAGAAGATATGCGATGGATTTAATACATACATGCATATAGGAAGACATAGAATACTAGATGTATATGGCTCAAGTTAAAAGGAAACATTAATCGATAGGATATATTGTCAACTTTATATAATATCCCGAGTGATTTGACGTATCTTGATGAAAGTTTTCCTTCCTTACCAAATCTCATTATGCCATACATTAGTGATATTTTGAGAAATATATGATTGTCTAATGTGGGTTGTTTTGATTAAAAAGTATACTCTTACCTAGATATATTCATATTCTTATGATGTCCTTGGTAAACCTACTATAAGATCTATAGTCAGACTCATTTCCACTCTGCTAGTTCTATCTCATGTAACAACCTTGATGGCTTTTGATGCCTAAATCTTTATTTGCTAACATGTTAGACAAGTAGAGACAAGCTTAGCTACATTTTGCTTCATATTAGGCCACCAGTAATACTTTTTTAGATTATGGTACATTTTTGTCACCCCAGGATGAACACTGTAAAGTTCATAATGCATCTCTTTCATAATTCATTCCTTAAGCATATCCACATCTAGCACACATAATCGTTATCCATATTTCAATACTCCATTGTCAATTGTGAACTTATGAATTCTCCCAACTTGAACATCTGCTTTCAATTTCAATATCTAAGGGTCTTTATTTTGTGCTACCTAGAGGTGAATTGAGTACCTCTATCAGATATAATCACTGATGGAACACCATGTAACCGTACAATCTTGTCCACATAAAGCTGTGCATACTGTGCAGCTGTATAAGTTGTCTTTACCTCTAAGAAGTAAGCCGACTTGGTCAATCTATCCATAATCACCCATACTGAATCATACCCCTTCTGTGATCTTGGCAATCCCACCATAAAATCTATTGTTACTTGTTCCCATTTCCATTCTAGCAGTTGGATCTCTTGAAGCAAACTTGAGGGTTTCTGATGTTCAAATTTCACCTGCTAACAAGCTAAGTACTTGGAGACAAACCTTGCTACATCCCCCTTCATGTTTGGCCACCAATAATATTCCTTCAAGTCATGATACATCTTTGTTACCCCCGGATGAACTGTATAAGGAGAGTAATGAATCTCTTTCATAATCTGTTCTTTGTACCTCTTGTGAACACTCATTTTTTACACCCTCGGACTCGTACCAACCCGAACGACATTTCTCGAAACCAAACCCGCGCTCAGACAGACTAGAGTGGCTTCAGAATGGAGTCTGGGCATGGTTGTCGCTCTCCAGGCTTGGAAGTGCCACCGCCACCCCCTCTGGGCAGCAGCAGCCATGCAGCGCTGCTCTTTACTGCGGCAGCCGCCCTCCTTCAGTCCTTGTGCCACCAAGACACTATGGTGGCGCCACCACCCCCATTTGGCTGCAATATCTCCTCTTGTCGGCAGCAGTGACGGTCTGCATTTGATTTCTTCTGAATCCCACAAAGAAAATTGATGGGATTCGACCCTCAAAGCTCCTATTATAAATAGAGAGCCTCTCCCCACCTTCCAGGACACACTGACAGACGGTGATACACAGAAACACATTAAGACTCATGGAAACAAGGAAAAGAAGACAAGAAATTGTTTTCATTATTAGATTTCATCTTTTTTCCTCTCCAAGTCATATTTTCTTCTTTTTTAGCTCACTTAAATTTAAAAGAGTTGCTATTAGGGGCATATTGAGCCTCTCAGTTGAATATTTCTTCAAAGCAAGGTCCCTTCACCGGCTTGTTTTCTTAAGAGCTAAGAAGGCATCCCAACTCATCTCCTCAGGCATCATCCGAATCAAGGTAGAGCACTCCGTCCGCCAGCATCCCTAAAAGCTAAGGCAAAGGTACGGTCTCCTAACTCATCTTCTTTATTTTAGTAGAGCATTAAAATAAAGAATCAAAACATGATAAATTGGGCATAAAATCAACCCTCCTTTGCAAGAAGGAAGAACTGCATGGGTTTTGATTCCCATTCGACGAGATACGCAGGCAAGCTGTATGAAAGCTTCAAATCCAAAAAACTTTTGATTATTAGTTTTATTTTATTTGTTGAATGTATTATTTGGGGAATGTGTGATCAACCTAAAACCCATAAGGGCTAGAGTTGGTATCCCCTATTTTGGAATTTTGAGGTGTAATAATTTACTTTTATTGCTTTCTTTAATTGTTTTTATTTGATTACTTATATTCCAATTATTCATCCATTTATTTACTTACTCATGAAAATCATTTTAAATCAAGGTTAAAATTAAAAGTCAAGTTCAACCAAAAACCTAGTCCCCGAATCCTATTTGGTTTCGAAGGCTAGTGCACTTTTTTCCTTTAGGATAAAATTGGAGTCAAAATGGGTTTTTACCTTAAATTTTCCCTATAAAAATAACTTAAGGTAGCGACTTCAAAACATCAAAATCGTTTTCAAATAAAAAGCGCTAAGCTCGCCTCCTCCATGAGAAATTGCCCATAATGAGCACTCCGATGCCACAACGCCTTTTTTTCCTTTAAACGGGGCTCGGACGGCGATGCTCGGGCAAGGCCTCACAGCTGGCAACTCCGCTGGGGACCAAAATTTTTTCAAAAGTTAAAGAGGACTACCAATTGGTTGAAAATCTTTTCAAAAGTGACTTTCTACTTGGCTTTTAGTTTAACCTTGATTTTCATGCATCACTACATCACCAGTTATGAAATTCAGCCTTTGGATAGCGAGTAGCATTGATCCGACAACTCTCTATGAGTATGTTGGGAGATAGCTAAAGCATCCACCCCGCGACTAATCTTCAAAAACTTTTTGAAGTGTAACGAGCAGTAGTACTGTTGGACCCACGCGAAACTCATTGTTTCACATGTGGTTAGGTATATCACTGCTCTAGTGTGACGAGTACCCTTATACCAAACCACCTAGCCTTCATGTAATGAACATTAGACCTTGGACTTTAGGGCCCATGAACCATAATAATGTTAAACTGTCATCATGAACCGATTTTCTTCATACACATGCATACATACATTCATGCTTCATAAGGCATGCATTCCATTTTTTTTTAGTCTAGGTTGTACCTTGAACCAGTTGAGAGTCAACTCAAAAGGAACCAAGGCCCATTATCCTCGAATACCTTTCAACCCAAATAGACCTAAGGCCCATCAGCTTCAAATACCTCTCTACCCAAATGGGCCCAAGGCCCATTAGCCTCAAAAACCTCTCAACCTAAATGGACCTAAGGCCCATCAACCTCAAATACCTCTCTACCCAAATGGACCTAAGGCCCATCAGCCTCAAAATACCTCTCAACCCAAATGGGCCCAAGGCCCATCAGCCTCAAACACCTCTCA
>CANXYC010104198.1:0-12544 GCA_948193065.1 Aleurites moluccanus | reverse complement strand
ACCTCAAGCACCTCAATTGAGGAGCTTACCTGGTACAATTTTCAATCGGGTTTATTTTTCAATCAAATCTTCAAATTAATAAACTAACACCATTTACATTCACTTAAATCATTTTCTACTTCTAAATATGGTGATAATTCCAAAAGAACTCGAGGTGGTGCAAATTGACCATTTTGCCCCCAGTTCATAAAATTTCAAGTTTCTTCCAATTTCTTCCTAACAGCCTTTGATGTACTTTTACATGTGTAGAATTGTCTAAAACATGCATATTCATTCAATTTAAGCATAAACATGCATCATACATATCATGCAAACATATAAGAAAACCCCATTTAGCTTGCCTCTAAAGGTTGTGTTCTAAGCCTTTCAACTAAGGTGTTACAATAACGTCGCTGCCGCCGGTAAGAGAAGCTATTACCGCCAGAAGGGGGTGGTGGCACCGCCATAGTGCCTTGGCAGTATAGGGTATGAAGGAGGGCGGCAGCCATGGCAAGGACCCCTAGGCATGGCGGTTGCTGCCCTTAGCCGCCCCCCCTTTCTGGCGGCAATGCTAAGCCTGGAGGGCAGCACCTATGCCCAGACTTCTTTCTGAGGCCGTTCTGGGTCCGTTCGAGCGTGGGTTTGGTTCCGAGGAATGCCGTTCTAGTTCGCACGAGTCCGAGGGGTGTAAAAAATGAGTGTTCACAGTGATGCACGACTTAAAGAAGGGAGAAGAGAGAATGAAGTAAAAATGAAGGGAAAAGTATAGGAAGAAATCTTTATATATTAATTAAACTTTAGGTTATTAGATTTTAACCCCCGACACTTTAATTAATCATATTTCAACTCCTCAACTTATAACTATTTATCTTTTTGTTCCACTTTAATTTAAACATAGTATTCCCTATATTTCTCAAGCTTATGATTCTAATGGTGCTTTCAAACATATACACTTCTAAACTCATTTAAAATTTAGGGCACCGAGGTGCTTGATACCAATTTTTCGTAACTTATCTAATTATACTTGTATAACATTCCTATGATTAAATGAAATGTTTATGTGTTTAAACAAAATATTTCTAGGGTATTACACTCTACCCCCTTCAATAAAATTTGCCCTCAAATTTTAACTATATGTGTCTCATCAAGTAAACAATGATAGATATTTGGCTCGCATGTCTTGCTTATTCTCCCACTTATACTCTTTCGTCGATTGGTTCTTCCATGATACTTTGACCATTGAAATCTTTTTGTTATACAATTTTCAGACTTAATGATACAAAATCTTAATAGGTGTTCTCTCATAGGTCAAGTTTTCATCTACTTTAATGGTTTGTGATTCAAGAATGTGCAGATGGATATGAGACATTCTTGTGTAGCGTAGAGACATGGAACACTAGATGAACGTGATGCAAATTAGGTGAAAGTGCCAAACAATATGATATATTTTTAATCACCCTAAGATTAACACTGTTGTCACGTCCCAAAATTGGAACATGACTGTCCTATGATGCATAAACTGTCAATGACGACCGACACCCGTAGAACCCCTAAGATCTTCAATTACCTTTTACTGTTAAATAATTACTTTCTTTCTGTTATGTATTTTGTAATTCATATACTATACCATCTCATCATTCATGCAATAAACATAATTAACCTCCATATAAAAATATTATACATCACTTTATATAATTCATCAATATCAAATTATTAATCCATGGAGCTACTAAAATATTATACTGTAATACCTTAGAAACACTTACCATGTTTTTCTAATTAAAGTTCTTAGTATGTGGTTTGAAATTATCCAAATGACTAAAGATAATTTTAAAAACTCAGTTAGAGCGAAAATGAGAAACTTTTCCGAAAATTGTCGGTGTCGATATCGCTGCTGCAAAAATAGTAGCCCGATCGACAGATGAATTTCTGATTCTAACTAAGGGGTAAATGATTATGTATATACATGTGTGAATATAGTAACAAGAAAGAGGTGAAAAATATTTACGAATACTGAAATAGTAAGCGATGGCAAAATCATAAATAAATAGAACTTTATGTGTATAATGAAATTTTGACTGACTGATTTCAGAACGGCTCCAAAACTATTTTATTTATAAAGTATAAATAACAATAAGATGTTTGAAAATTACACATTTGTAATACCCAAGGAGATCTTATCTTGAATGCATGATCTAGTTTCCATTTTGTGGTTTGAAATCATTGAAATTATTGGAAATAATTTTAGAGGCATAGTTGGAATGCAAATGAGATACTTTTCTGGAAATTGTCGGTGTCAAGAACACTGCAGGAAAAATAGCAGTTCGGCTAATTTAAGAATTTTTTACTCAAGATTACGGGATTAAATAAGTTAATTTTATGTGAAATTATGGTGAAAAGAAAGAGTTGAAAAATATTTTTGAAAACTAAAAATAAGAGTAATGGAAAAATTATAAATAAAGGCAATTTTGGAAATCCACAGTCTGAGATTCAAAAATGATCCATAACAATTTTTAAAGGATAGAACAATTTAAAAAAATATATTTCACTCCCCATACTTGAGGTTGAATCTAAACAGAATAGACAAAATAAATTACAGAAAGTTTTGGGGTCAAAAATTCAAATAAGAAAAATTTTGGGCCAAAAGTACAATTAAACAAAGTTGTGGAATCCACTCATTTTAGAAATCAGACAAGGTGGCCTGCCATAATAGATAAGAGATGATATTTTTGATAAAAAAATGATTAATTGATTAAAAAGATGACAAATCGCTAAAAATCTAGAGAATTCTTTGTTTTGTCTTTATTTCTTTTTGGAGTTGGTTTTAGTGTATAAAGGACAAGTCTTGGCTGCCATTTTTTAAGAGTTAGCCGAACCATAAGTGAAGCAACTAAAGAAAGAAAAATTTCTATTAAAATTTCCAAATAAATCAACTAAAATTAGATAGGAAGAGATGAGAGAAAGAAGAGGGAGAAGAGGAAATTGATGGACATTATGTTAAAGCTTTTGGTAGAGCAAAAGGAAGTGGGATTCAAGTATTTTTATTTGAGATAATGATTCTAAACTTATCATTTTTAATTTTATTCTGGATTTCTAAGGTTTGATTTAGCAAATAATTGACGTAATTAGGTTAAAAATGCAAAGAATTAAGTAGGGTTAATATAGTTTCTGAAATTTAATTTGAAATAGTAAATTGTGGCTAATACTCTAAAATTTTAATGACTGAATTTGAAGATGGTTAAAACATGAAAGTTGTATATAAATATGTTTATTATATGTTTGTAAAATTAGATTGGAAAATTCGAAGTGAGGAAAGAGTTATTGGGTAAAAATTGTGACTAGCCTGGAATTAGGGTTATAGAAAAATGCTACAGTGTTTTTATTGTATATAATGATAGAGATAGAATTAGAAGAAGTGTTCAACATAAAAAGTGTTCATTTATGTCTTATATACAGTATTGTGAAAGATTTTTTCAATTGGATCTGTGGTTTATGAGATATTAGGTCATGAGTGTTATCTACCCGGATTGACTGTTTAACAAAACATAGGATATAGAATTCTATTAATATAAGGACCTTAAATTTTGAATTAGAGAAAGTTTTAAACATAAAAGATGTTAATATATGTGTTATCTAAATGAATGTAAAATTTTTTTGTGATTGGATGAGTATGTAATTAATTATAGGAATAGAAACAAGGTCTGTTTGGACAAGAATTTCAGGGCAATAGTTTAATTTTGGTAATTCACTAATAATTGTTCAGTGATCCAAAAATTCTAAAATTTGGATATATTATAATTTTATGTGTATATTTTCAATAGGAAAGGAATTATAGAATTTTGTTAAGTATTGATTGAGTTATTAGCAAAAGAACAATATCTGCCAGTAAAGAATTTTACACAGAAAAACTCTAGTAACTTGGAAATTTCAGAAATTTTCTTAAATATAAGTAATGTGAGTTTATGTTAAATAGTATCTAAATGGAAATTAATTGGATATGTAAAGTCAAGAATGAATAAGAGACGTGATGGGTACCATAAGAGATAAGGCAAAGAATCAAGGATAAAGGAAAAGAGAAATGTACAAGTTATTAACAAGGTGATAATGTATACATCATTATGCATACCTGTGTTTTGATTTGTTGACCCAATGAACATGTTTCTTTCTTGGTTAAGTACCACATTGTTATTGTTGATTATCCTTTGATCATTCTTATAATTGAAATTTATCCATATTCATTGATTGTTATTGCTATTGAAATGCCTTTTGTGTACTGATTGACAAGTAAACCCATGTGTATCCATCGAAAGCCATTGTACCATTATGTTTCTGATGAATAATGGCTATTGTTATTGATTTCTCTTGACCCATTTTACATGTCGATTTGACAGAGCTGCGGCTCCGACAGGATAGTGGGTACATACTGTTGGCAATGTTCACATTGTTTACTGATGTCTTAGCTGGGAAGGATTATTGGTGCTAGCCATAGGGTATGATCAACTTTATGCTTACTGATACTGATACGACTAGAGACTGTATGTTTACATATAGTCCATATTGTTCTGACCCTTTATCTGTCTTATCTATATGATACGATTATTGTTTACCTATTCATTGATTCCAAACTTATATCTTATTGCTTACCATTGATGGCCATTCTATCATCGATTTGATTGTTACCTGTTCCAATCTTCCAAAGAGATTTGGTGTGTATATTAATTAATCTTTGATAACCAAATTGAGTATACTGATATTCTTTATTATATTTATTAACACTTGGCTACCATTGATATCTTTTATTATCATACGCTTATATCTCATATTTAATGATGTATACATGCTCACTGAGTATTTTATACTCACCAAATAGTGGTTTAAAATTTTTATAGGGATGAGATAAAAGAAGCTGATTCCAAGTCAATTTCTTTTCCGACTTGGGATGTCAAGTACATCGAGGTAGAATTTTATTCTCTAAAGGTCGTGAGTGTCAACTCTTAGAGCTTCATGGTATTGTGTGAAATTAGGTAATTAGGTACTATAATGATGTATGAATAGTGAAATATTTAATGTTACAGTGGCATTCAAAATATAATATGTAATGCATAATGATTGAAAATGTCAATGATAATAAAGTGATAAAGACAGTGACAGAGGTAAAATGATAAAATGAAATCCACATGTTTTGAAAAAGATTTAGAAGTACTATGTATGACTATTAAATTATGAAGTTGAGGGTATAAGATTAGGAAATTATTGGGAGTGTAAAATAATTTTTAGTGTAGGCTGTGTAATTTTGAGAGACCCGATTTTGGATCGAGAATAAGGTTAAAATTACAAAGGAAACTTTGGCAAATTTTCTGTAAAATTTATAAGTAATGAATGGGATTTAAGCATTGATGGAGGAGATAATATTGATTGAATGATTAATAAATGGATTGTCCATGAATTCTATGGGTTTCCGGTGACCTTAAGTCTACCCATGCCCTAGGACCGCCGTGGCCCAAAAATGGGTCGTGATAAAGGTGGTATCAGAGCTAATGGTTTAGAATATGTGTCATAGGTATCAATAAGTTAATAAGTGTACCATGAAGCATAGGATTTTCGTCTAGTCATTTGAAGTCATCTGTTAATGTAACTATCAGCATTATCCGTTATGATTTTCATCTTCTAGTTATATATATATGTATATGTAAATATATCATAATATAGAGAGAGAGTGCTTAATAAGAATTGATAAAAGTGATAGTAAATTGAAAGTGAAGATTGAGGCAGTATATGATCAATTGATATTGATTATGTTAGAATTAATTTTAAATATGTGTTATAAGTTATAGCGAAATAAGAATAATGTTATTGTAAATTATTGGATGATAGAATGAGTGCAATGATGATGAGTAAGTACGATGGATGATTCCAAATAATAGAGAATATAGAGCTATCGAGGCATAAAATAGTGAAAAGTTTAAGAATATGATTGTAATGAAAGAATAGATACATGTTATAGTAATTAAGTAAAAGGAGAAGTAAGTGATATACTAATAGTTCCTATAATGGTATACATAACTAATTATTGAGATTCAAATCTAAGTAAATTAATATTAGGTTATTGATAATTGAAATTTAGGGAATATGCTTATAGGAAACGAATTAATAGTCGAAATGATAAAGTACAAAAAAAAAAGATTGATGCAATAATATTGATAAGGTGATTGAAAATATTAAGGTATAGTACATTAAAAGTCTAAGCACTGTATTATCAAATGTTTATGGATTATATATTATATACTGATAAGAAATGATATGAGAGTTATGGAATAGCACAAAAGATATGAAGACTATAGAATTTGATACATTAGTCTAAGTAAGATGATAAGTGATATAGAGAAAATATTTACAAAGATGATTAGAGACTGTTTGATGTACATATATCGATGTTTATAGTATTGAATCAGAAAATTTGAGAGCGAATTTTATTAAAGAGGGGTAGAATGTAATACCCTAGGAGATCTTATCTTGAATGCATGATCTAGTTTTCAGTTTGTGGTTTTAAATCATTGAAATGATTGCAAATAATTTTAGAGACACAGTTGGAATGCAAATGAGATACTTTTCCAAAAATCGTCGGTGTCAGGATCACTGCCGAAAAAATAGCTGTCTGGCTAATTTAAAATTTTTTGACCCAAACCTTGGAGGATTAAATAAGTTCATGTTATGTGAAATTATGGTGAAAAGAGAGTTGAAAATTTTTTTGGAACACTGAAAATAAGAGTAATGGTAAAATTATAAATAAATGCAACTTTGGGGGAAATTTTGCAAATCCACTGTCTGGGATCCAAAAAAGATCCCAAAATATTTTTAAAGGATATAACAACTTAAAATAAGGTATTTCACTCCCCAAACTTGAGGTTGAATCTAAACATAATAGACAATATAAATTACAAAAAGTTGTGGTCAAATATACAAATAAGAAAAATTATGGGCCAAAAGTGCAATTAAACAAAGTTATAGGACCCACCCATTCTAGAAATCAGCCAAGGTGGCTGGATATAATAGAGAAGAGATGATATTTTTGATAAAAAAATGATTAATTGATTAAAAAGGTGACAAATCACCAAAAATCTAGAGAATTCTTTGTTTTGTCTTCATTTCTTTTTGGAGTTGGTTTTAGTGTATAAAGGAGAAGTCTTGGCTGCCATTTTTGGAGAGTTGGCCGAACCATAAGAGAAGAAACTAAAGAAAGAAAATTTTCTCTTAACCTTTCCAAATAAATCAACTAAAATCAGATAGGAAGAGATGAGAGAAAGAAGAGGGAGAAGAGGAAATTGATGGAGATTATATTAAAGCTTTTAGTAGAGCAAAAGGATGTGGGATTCAAGTATTTTGATTTGAGGTAATGATTATAAACTTATCATTTTTTAATTATATTTAAGAGTTCTAAGGTTGAATTTGGAAAATAATTGAGGTAATTAAGTTAAAAATGCAAAGAATGAACTAGGGTTAATATAGTTTCTGAAATTTGATTTGAAACGGTAACTTATGGCTAATATTCCTAAATTTTAATGACTGAATTTGAAGATGGTAAAAACATGAAAGTTTTATATAAATAGTTAGATGTCTGTAAAAGGAATTTGGAAATTCGAAGTGAGGAAAGAGTTATTAGGTAAAAATTGTGACTGGCTTGGAATTAGGGTTATAGAAAAATGCTACTATTTTGTTATTGTATATAATGATAGAGACAGAATTAGAAGAAGTATTCAACATAAAAAGTGTGCATTTATGTCTTATATATAATCTTGTTAAAGGGTTTTTCAATTGAATCTTTAGTTTATGAGATATTAGGTTATAAGTGTAATCCGCCCAGATTGTCTGTTTAACAAAACATAGGTTACAAAATTCTATTAATATAAGGACCCTAAATTTTGAATTAGAGAAAGTGTTAAGCATTAAAGATGTTAATTTATGTGTTATATAAATGACTATAAAATTATTTTGTTATTGAATGAGTATGGAATTAATTATAGGCATAGAATCAGGGTCTATTTGGACAAGGATTTCAGGGCAGTAGTTTAATTTTAGAAATTCACTAATAATTGTTCAGTGATCCAAAAATTCTAAAATTTGGATATGTTATAATTTTATGAGTATATTTTCAATAGCAAAAGGAATTATAGAAATTGGTTAAGTATTGTTTGAGTTATTAGCAAAAGAACAATATCTGCCAGTAAAGAATTTTACACAGAAAAACTCTAGTAACTTGGAAATTTTAGAAATTTTCTTTAATATAAGTAATGTAAGTTTATGTTAAATAGTATCTAAATGGAAATTAATTGGATATGTAGAGTCAAGAATGAATAAGAGATGTGATGGGTACCATAAGAGATAAGGCAAAGAATCAAGGATAAAGGAAAAGAGAAATGTACAAGTTATTAACAAGGTGATAATGTATACATCATTATGCATACTTGTGTTTTGATTTGTTGACCCAATGAACATGTTTGTTTCTTGGTTAAGTACCACATTGTTATTGTTGATTATCCTTTGATCATTCTTATAATTGAAATTTATCCATATTCATTGATTGCTATTGCTATTGAAATGCCTTTTATGTACCGATTGACAAGTAAACCCATGCGTATCCATCGAAAGCCATTGTACCATTATGTTCCTGATGAATAATGGCTATTGTTATTGATTTCTCTTGATGATTTGATAGAGTTGCCACTTCGACAGGATAGTGGGTACATACTGTCGACAATATGCACATTGTTTACTAATGTCCTAGCTGGGAAGAATTATTGGTCCTAGCCATAGGGTCTGATCAGCCTTATGCTTACTGATACTGATATGACTGGAGACTATATGTTTACATATATTCCATACTATTCTGACCCTTTATCTATCTTCTCAACATGATACTAGTATTGTTTACCTGTTCATTGATTCTAAGATTATATCTTATTGCTTACCATTAATGACCATTCTATCATCGATTTGATTGTTACCTGTTCCAAACTTCCAAAGAGATTTGTTGTGCAAATTAATTAATCTTTGATAACCAAATTAAGTATACTGATATTCTTCATTATATTTATTAACACTTGACTACCATTGATATCTTTTATTATCATAAGCTTATATCTCATATTTAATGATGTATAAATGTGCACTGAGTATTTTATACTCACCAAATAGTGGTTTAAATTTTTTATAGGGATGAGATAGAGGAAGTTGATTCCAAGTCAATTTCTTTTCCTACTTGGGATGTCAAGTACATTGTGGTAGAATTTTATTCTCTAAAGGTTATGAGTGTCAACTCTTAGAGCTCCATGGTATTGTGTGTAATTAGGTGATTAAGTACAATAATGATGTATGAATAGTGAAATATTTAATGTTACAGTGGCATTCAAAATGTAATGTGTAATGCATAATGATTGAAAATGTCAATGATAATAAAGTGATAAAGACAGTGACAAAGGTAAAATGATAAAATGAAATCCACCTATTTTGAAATAGATTTAGAAGTGCTATTTATGTCTGTTGAACTGTGAAGTTGAGGGTATAAGTTTGGAAAATTATTAGCAGTGTAAAATAATTTTTAATACAGGCTGTGTAATTTTGAGAGACCCAGTTTTGGGTCGGGAATAAGGTTAAAATTACAAAGGAAACTCTAGCAATTTTTTTGTAAAATTTATATTAATAAATGGGATTTAAGCATTGATGGATGAGATAATATTGATTGAATGATTAATAAATGGATTCTTCATGGGTTCTACGGGTTTTCGGTGACCTTAAGTCTACCCATGCCCTAGAACCATTGCGACCCAAAAGTGGGTCTTAACAACATTTTGCCTACTTTGAGGAAATTGATGGAATTGGTGGCAAACTAATTTTTCTAGCTAATTTGGAGTGTTAGGTGAGTCTTTTATGCATCCTATAACATACCTTAAGTGTTAAGTTGAAGTTTGGAATTCACCTCCAAAAGGGCCAGTTTGTCTGAACCATATTGGCGCAAAACTGCATTTGATTTTGCTTCATTTTCGTTTGTTTTCCTAAACCAATTTGATCCATTTAATGTTGTTTATTATTGTGTTTATAATGCCTATGGAATTGCCTATAATGTATGTTTATTGTTGATATTTAGGGCAATGTCAATATTACACCAAAACTTTGCCAATTTGTCCATCCATTGTTACACACCATGTGTTCGATAAATTGCCTAGCTCAAAAATCCATAAGCCAACCATTTGAATGCCATCGTCGCCAGCGATAATGGCATACCAATTGCATCAACTTTTTGTTCATAAATGACCAACTTATGTTTTATCCCATTATTGGTTGCTAGACCTTTGGTCATTGTATATTCAATTGTTATTGATATCCTATTGATTCTATTGCTCATTAAATTGATTGATGATGAGTTATTGATACTTGGTGCTGCCATTATTGTGAAATGGTATCTATTGATTTGTTTATTGATTCTATTGATTTCGATGTGATTTGACAGAGCTGCCACCCTGACAGGGTGGTGAGTACATATTGTCGGCATTATGCACAATGTATTGTTATTATTCCCTAACTGGGAAAAGATATCAATCCTAGTCATAAGACTTGATCCATCTTATGTTTATTGATATGAGATTAATTTGTGCTTGACACATTTATATGCATTTTATGGCTCTATATCTGTCATTATCTATCTTATCTATGTGATATACTATCTATTGATGTGATTGTTGACTTACAGTCATATCCTATATTCCAGAGATTTTGAGCATATTGATTTATTTATCTCATCTGCCTACTATTTTATTGACATTCTATTACCTATTTATTGGTCGATGCATATTAGATTCACTGAGTATCATATATATTGAACCTCTCATTGTTTCCCTCTCCAGGTGCAGAGTAAGAGGCAGACATCCCAGCATTTTGACTCTCTGTGGATTCTGCAGTTTGTATATCAGTGTAATTATTTACACTGTATTATTTTTTATGTTCATATCCTAGCTGCTTCATGGGTTATGTATGGTATAGTTAGCTTATAAACATGTATGTATGGATAATTTGGAGTATAAATGTATAAGATTATGGTAATTACAGAGTAACAGAATGCATGACAGAGTAACAAAATGAATAGTGCTTATATGAGTGTATGATTATGTAATACCCTAGGAAACCATATCTTGAATACATGATTTAATTCTCAGTTTATGGTTTAAAAGTATTGAAGTGATGGGAAATAATTTTAGAGATATAGTTAGAAAGCAAATGAAATACATTTTCGAAAATCATCGGTGTCGTCGAGAAAATAGCAGTATGGACAACAGTTGAATTTCTGATTCTGATTAGGGCTTAAAGGATCATACAAATGCATGTGTAATTATGGTAAAAGGAAAGAGGTGAAAAAGGTTTAGGAATACTGAAAAAGTAAGTGATGGCAAAATCATAAATAAATGGAACCTTAAAGGGTATAGTAGAAATTGGTCTGTTTAAGTTTCAGAAAGGATCTGAAACTATTTTTATAAATAAGTATAAATAAAAATAAGCTTTATGATTCCCCATTTTGAAATCTAATTTTTAACAAAATTATCAGAATAAATTGCAAAAGAAGTTGGGGTCAAAGTATAAATACATTATAGTTTAACGACCAAAAGGTAATTTGCCATTTTGACTTAATATTTAAGAATTCCTTAGGAAAATTTTTGCCATCTTCATCTTCTTCCTTTAGAGTGGCTGAACCCTTTCTTCCTTTCTTTCTCCATTTTCAAGCTTGATTTCTTAAGAAAAATCCTAGAAAACTTGAATTCAAGCATAGTTTTTCCATTTCCATCCATTTCTTCCTTGAAATCACAAAGGAAACCAAGGAATTCTTGAAGGAAATTTTGGATGGATCTTCCTAAAGAGGTAACCAATTGTTTTGTTTAGTTTTATGGTTGATTTGGATGATTTAGATGATGAATTAGATGGGTATGGTGTTTGATTGCATCAATTGATGCATTTGAACACTTTTCCCTCATTCCAAACCCTAAAGTGAAGTTGTTTGATTTGGCTTGATGATTTAGTGTTAGTTTACGTTATTTAAGCTTAAAATATGTTAATTAGAGGCTACTAGATGTATTATTTGTGTCACAACATGGTTTCTTGAGTTGCGACGGTCCTAGGGCACGGGAAATGCCAATGGTGACCGGCACCTATAGAACCCAGTACCATATGTACAATCCATAACCTCAATTAATTATTCATGAATTAATTACCATTAATTATGCAATTCTGTTATTCATTCTGTTATCCTGTCAAGCATTCTGTAGTGGGTTGTACATTCATATATCACATCATAATCCATCATATAACTCATAATATAATTATCAATATATCATTCACAATATTCATCTCCTAACTAACCCATACATACCCATGGAGTAGCTATGTAACACCTTAGCCGAAACCCTAATAGGGACCTTTAGGGAAATAATTTTTCCTTTCTTATTGATGTGTTATAATATGTGTGAATGCATGGAATATATGTATATGCATGTTATATGACCTGATTTTTAGGTCTAGAGTT
>CANXYC010104070.1:0-16319 GCA_948193065.1 Aleurites moluccanus | reverse complement strand
TGATCCTAGAAAAGTGAATGCAGTTCTTAGCTGGCCTAGACCCACAAATATTTCAGAAGTCAGAAGCTTCTTGGGTTTGGCAGGCTACTACAAGAGGTTTGTTCAAGACTTCTCCAAGATTGCAGCTCCTTTGAGCAAGCTTACCCAGAAACAAGTTAAATTTCTATGGTCAGATGCTTATGAAGAGAGCTTCCAAAAGTTAAAGACTTGTCTCACCATGGCACCTGTTTTAGCTTTGCCGTCGGGTGAAGGAGGATATGCGGTGTATTGCGATGCATCGAGAGTGGGGCTTGGTTATGTGCTTATGCAGCATGGAAGGGTGATAGCTTATGCTTCTAGACAGTTAAGGAAACATGAGATGAATTATCCAACTCATGATCTTGAGATGGCTACAGTAGTGTTTGTATTGAAGATTTGGAGACACTACCTATACGGTGAAAAGTGTGAGATTTTCATAGATCATAAGAGCTTGAAATATATATTTCAGCAGAAAGATCTTAACCTTAGGCAGAGAAGGTAGGTAGAATTGCTTAAGGATTATGACTGTGAAATTTTGTATCATCCAGGGAAAGCTAATGTGGTAGCAGATGCATTGAGCAGGAAGTCCTTGGGGAGCTTAGCCCATATTCAAGTGAGTAGAAGGCCTTTAGTGAGAGAAGTGCAGAGATTGCATGACTTGGGAATCAATTGGAAATTGTCAAACTCAGGAGTGCTTTTGGCAAATTTCCAAGTCAAGCCACTTCTCATTCATCAAATTAGAAAAGCTCATGACAGAGACCCTCAATTGGCGAAGATAAAGAATGAAGTGGGATCAGAAAAAGCTTACTGTGGTTGATGGCATGTTAAGGCATGGTAGCAGGTTATGTGTTCTAGCAGTTGATAATTTGAGGGATATGATTCTTAAGGAAGCACATCATGCCAAGTATAATGTGCATCCAGGTGCAACAAAGATGTATCATGATATTAAAAATTCATATTGGTGGAGTAGAATGAAAAGAGATGTTGCAGAATATGTAGCCAAATGTCTAACCTGTCAGCAAGTCAAGTTCGAGCATCAGAAACCATCAGGATTACTTCAAGAGTTGCCTTTGCAGGAATGGAAATGGGAAAGGGTGACCATGGATTTTGTGGTTGGCTTGCCAAGAACGTCAAGGGGCTATGACTCGATATGGGTCATTGTGGATAGATTAACCAAGTCAGCTCATTTATTGTCGGTTAAGATGACTTATGGAGGGAGTTTACTATTTCAGAGGGTCCGTCCAGATTTTGACGGACTACAGAGGATACAGAGAGGGGCGACGACCCTTGGAGAGTGGAGATGATGAGGGGGATAACGGAGTTGCATAGGAAGTTAGCTGATTTGAGACGGGAGAGACAGCAGGTACCTCCACCACCTGCTCCAGCAATAGTACCTCCACCAGTAGTACCAGAGGCAGGTCCTGTAGCACCGACTTCTGTGCAACCAGTGGGGGCTCAGAGGGAGCCAGCTGTACAGGGAGGTCGGAGAGAGATTGAGGAGGGAGGAGTATCTATGTTTAGCTTCATGAAGCTAAACTTACCGGAGTTCAGAGGAGATAGAGGTACAGATCCGGTTGACTTCTTGGAGGAGGTGGAGAAGGTAGTGAGGAGACTACCTTGTTCAGAGTTGAGATCAGTAGAGTTGGTTGGTTTGTTGCTTAAGGGTAAGGCTTGGATGTGGTTCTCGAGGCATATGGAGACTAGGCTTTATGGTGAGCACCTACCCACCCGGGCAAAGTTCAGACAGGGTTTGATTGACGAGTTCATTATGGAGGGTGTGAGGACCCGTAATTTGATCAGATTTGAGCAGCTTGAACAGGGAGATAGATATGTAGAGGAGTATGCTGAGGAGTTTATACGGTTGAGTAGGTATGCTGCTCACATTGTACTGACAGAGGCAAATTTGATTAGTAGGTTCAAGAGGGGTTTGCATGCCGCATTGCATAATGCACTATTGGCTACAGAGTTCACTTCTTTGACTACAATGATTGACAAGGCTACACAAGTGGAGGAGAAGTACAAGACTGAGAGAGCCAAAAGGGAACAGAAGAGGAAGGGTGGTCCAGGATCACAGGTTAGGAGGGGGGAGAGCAGCTCCCATCCTAGATAGGTAGAGCCAATACCTCGGTTTGAGCAGAGATCATCAGGGGGTAGTCAGAGGAGGAGACTTCAGAGTAGGGGTCAGCCAGTGGTACGGTCTACACCTGTTTATTCACAGGGCTCTTCTAGACCAGTGGCACAGGTACCTGGTATGCCAGTTTGTGGTTTTTATAGACGGAGGCACGGAGGGGAGTGCCGGTTACAGACAGGAGTATGTTTGAAGTGTGGCCAACAGGGTCACTTCATTAACAGATGTCCTCTATTGGGTGAGTAGCAGTAATAGCCATCGGTTATAGTTTCTCAGTTAGTGGTTCAGGCGAGTCAGAATCTGGGTAGAGAGGCTACAGCTAGAGGCAGAGGTAGGGGAGGACAGGCTCTAGTTGGTAAGGGCCAGGGCAAAGTGTTTGCTATCAATACCCAGGATGCCCAGAGATCAGACAATGTTGTCACAGGTACTTTCTTGATTTAGAATGAGATTGCAGATGCCTTATTCGATTCGGGTGCAACTCACTCTTTTGTGTCACCATATTTTGCACCCAATTTGAATAAGGAGAGGAGGTTATTAGATGTGCCATTGATGATTACCTCTCCTATGGGTATCAGTGTTGATGTTGATTATCACTACCCTAATTTCATTGTTGAGATTGATGATTATATTTTATGTGTTGATTTGATTGAGTTGCCCGTATTAGAGTTGGATGTGATTTTAGGTATGGATTGGTTGATGAGACACCGGACAGTTATAGACTGTTATCGGAAGAGAGTTAGATTCCAGCCTGAGGGGCAGTCAAAATTTGAGTTTCAGGGTGAGATTCGAGAGTTTTGAGTTAACCTAATTTCTGCTATCCAGGCCAGGAGAGTTCAGCCTATTTGGCACATGTAGTAGATGTACAGAGGTCTTCAGTAGAGTTGGATCAGATACTGGTGGTTCAGGAGTTTCCTGATGTATTTCCTGAGGAGTTACCAGGATTGCTCCCTGATGGGGAGATTGAGTTTGAGATAGAGGTGCATGCAGACATAGACTCTATATCTATTCCACCATACAGAATGGCTCCAGCTGAGTTGAATGAATTGAAGATACAGTTACAGGAGCTATTAGATAGAGGATTTATCAAACCGAGCAGTTCTCCTTGGGGTGCACCGGTACTATTTGTGAGAAAGAAAGATGGCTCATTGAGGATGTGTATATATTACAGACAGCTGAACAAAGTCACAGTAAAGAACAAGTATTTGTTGCCTTAGATAGATGACTTATTTGATCACCTGCAAGGAGCTAGCCATATTTTGAAGATTGATCTAAGGTCTGGGTATCATCAGTTGAAGATTAAGCAGAGTGATATACCCAAAACTGCTTTCAGAACCCGCTATGGGCATTATGAGTTTCTGGTGTTGCCATTCAGGTTGACCAATATACCGGCAGCTTTCATGGATCTAATGAACAAGGTGTTCAAGTCATATTTGGATAAGTTTGACATCGTATTCATTAATGACATACTTATTTATTTTAGGAGTGAGGAGGAGCACAGGGAGCATCTGAGGATTATTTTACAGACACTTCGAGAGCATCGGTTGTATGCTAAATTATCTAAGTGTCAGTTCTGGTTGACAGAGGTGTGTTTCCTTGGGCATATTATATGCAAGGATGGGATTAAGGTGGATCCCCAAAAGATTGAGGCTATTGCAAATTGGCCACATCCTACAAGTGTTTCAGAGGTGCGCAGTTTTCTGGGTATGGCTGGTTACTACAGGAGGTTTGTGAAGGATTTCTCCCGAATTATAGCTCCGTTGACTAGATTGATGAGGAAACAGGAGCGGTATGTCTAGACGGATGAGTGTGACCGTAGCTTCCAGACTCTGAAGTATTGTCTTACCAGTGCTCCAGTATTAGCATTACCAGTTGAGGGGGAGAAATTCACAGTGTATTGTGATGCTTCACGGATTGGCCTAGGGTGTGTGCTGATGCAGATTGGTAGGGTAATTGCTTATGCTTCTTGCCAGTTAAAGAAGTATGAAGTAAATTATCCAACTCATGATTTGGAGATGGCAGCTGTGATCTTTGCCTTAAAGATTTGGAGACATTACCTGTATGGATCGAAATGTGAGATATATATTGATCATAAGAGTCTACAGTATATATTTCAGCAGAAGGATCTGAATCTTAGGCAGCACATATGGGTAGAGCTTCTGAAGGATTATGATTGCAAGATTCTCTATCACCCAGGGAAGGTCAATGTAGTGGCGGATGCTTTGAGCAGGAAATCGATGGGTAGTCTTGCTCATATTGTAATTGGCAGGAGACCATTGATCAGATAGATGAGAGAGTTAGCAGATTTGGGAGTGGAGTTAGAGTTGGGATCCTAGGATCAGAACCAGGCTTTGATAGCCCAATTCCGGGCGAAGTCACTGTTACTAGATGATATAAAAGTGGCTCAGGACAGATATTCTTATCTACTGAAGCTCAAGGGAGAGGTATAGAATGGGAGGATGACAGAGTTCTCAATAGAGCATAGAGTATTGAGATGTGGGTGAAGTATTTATGTACCAGATTTTGATGGGCTATGAGATCGGATTATGCGAGAGGCACACTATTCTGCATACAGTGTACATCCAGGGATTACCAAGATGTACCATGATCTCAGAGATGTTTATTGGTGGCCAGGGATGAAGAAAGATGTAGCTCGATTTGTGTCTAAATGCTTAGCTTGTCAGTAGGTTAAATTTGAGCATCAGAAGCCATCAGGGCTACTTCAGGAGATAGAGCTACCAGAGTGGAAATGAGAACAAGTAATTATGGATTTTATAGTTGGTCTACCACAGATTTCGAGGGGATATGATTCTATTTGGGTGATTGTTGATAGGTCAATGAAGTCTGCTCATTTTTTGGAGGTAAAGACTAGCTATACTGTAGTTTAGTATGCACAGTTGTATATGGATAAGATTGTGCAGCTTCATGGAGTTCCTTTGGTGATCATATCGGATAGGGGTACACAGTTCACATCTCAGTTTTGGCAGAAATTTCAGGAGGTTATGGGTACCCAGTTACGGTTCAATACTGCTTTCCATCCACAGGCTGATGGGCAGTCAGAGAGGACGATCCAGACTTTGGAGGATATGCTCAGGTTATGTGTTCTGGATTTCAAAGGTAACTGGGATTATTATTTGCCATTGATAGAGTTCTCCTACAACAACAGTTATCACTCTTCTATTGGTATGGCTCCACTTGAAGCACTATATGGTAGGAAATGTAGATCTCTAGTGTGTTGGGTGGAGCCGAGAGAGAAGCAGCTAGAGGGACCAGAATTGATCAGAGAGATGATGGAAAAGGTTCCTATGATCAGAGAGCGGATGAGGACTGCCTTCAGTAAGCAGAAGAGTTATGCTGATCCAAAGAGGAAAGATGTACATTTTTCAGTTGGTGATCATGTCTTCCTTAAGGTCTCACCGATGAGGGGTGTGATGAGATTTGGGAAGAGGGGTAAGCTATCACTGAGATTTATAGGCCCGTTTGAGATACTTGAGAAGATTGGTAGTGTGGCCTATAGATTGGCTCTTCCACCCAATATGAGCTATGTACATCCTGTTTTCCATATATCGATGCTGCAGAAGTATGTGTCCGATCCATCGCACATTTTGGAGGTTCAGGATGTGGATCTCAGTGATGACTTGTCATATGAGGAGATTCCAGTGGAGATTGTTGATCGACAAGTCAGAAAGCTACGGAACAAAGAGATCCAGATGGTAAAAGTGCTGTGGAGGAACCAATCTATAGAAAAGTGCACATGGGAGAGCGAGCAGAAGATGAGGAGTAGATATCCATCTCTGTTCCAGCACTGAAGTATGTTTCTATTTAAATTCGAGGACGAATTTATTTGTAGGGGGGTAGAATGTAATAACCTAGAAAGTTATAACTATCATGCATGAATTAATTCTTAGTATATGGTCCATTAGTCTTGAAATGGTGGAAAATAATTTTAGAGATACAGTTAAAAAGCAAACTTGAAACTTTTTTGGAAAACGGCGGTGTCGGGAACACTGCCGAGAAATTAGCAGTCCGGTTAACGGAAGAATTTTTGAAGTTGATCTGGGGGTAAAAGATCACTATAATTTATGTTTAATTTTGGTAAAAAAAGAAGAAGTGAAAATCATTTAGGAACACTGAAAAAGTAAGTAATGACATTTTTGTAAATAAATAGAAGTTTAAGGTGAATAGTGGAAATTGGTTGGTCGAGGTTACAGAATGACTCCAGAACTATTTTTATAAATAAGTATAAATTAAAATAAGCTTATTGACTCCCCACTCTGATATCTAATTCCAGACAGAATTGACATAATAAATTACAGAAGATTTTGGACCAAAGTGTAATGGATGAAAATTGGGGGATTTAGTTGTAATTGTGCAAATAGCTTTTTCTATTTATTTTGCCTTAGCAAATTTGTTCTTCATTTTTCCTTTCTTCTTCCATGGTGCCAAACACCATTTCTTGCTTTTCCCATCTTCATTTCTTCACATTTCTTATAGAATTCTAAGGAAAATTGATGGAAAACTAGTAATTCCATTTAACTTTCTTCATTCCTATCATTAGATTGCTTGGAGGAGTAAAGGATTTCAAGGAAAATCCAAAGGAAGGATTCGGCCATATTGGTGTTCTTGAGGTAAGGAATTATTTTGTTAAGTTTGATTGATTATTTATGTGTTATTTAGGTTCAATTGAATGGGTTTATAGTTAATTTGCACCAATTTATGCAATTTTATTGAAATCCCTAATTAGGTTGCTAAAATTGAAGTTGTAAGACATGACTTGTTGAATTAGTGTTAGGTTTTGTTAATTGATGTTAGAATTAGCTAATTGGATGTGAATGGATAACTAATTGATGGATTAATTGATGTAGAATTAGAGATTGGACAAAGGTGAATTGTAAAGCAACCTATTTTGGCTATTTGGTGGAAATTGGTGGAATTGGCTTGTGCAAAGGCTATTTGGAGGCTTAGGTGAATTTACATTGCATCATTTGACATGCCTAAATCATTGAATTGATGAATGGAAACCAATTGTGAAAACCTTACCTTGGCCGAACCATTGTTACTATTCATTATCTGTGTTTTTGTTTGGTGTTCTTTGATATTCCTTAGCCCATTTGATCCATTTTGATATTGTTTGATTGTGTTTCTTTGATGCCTAAACCTTTATTGCCAATGTGACTTTGTGTTGATTGAATTGGGAAAGTCAAATTTGTACCTAAACCTAACCTATTGGCTTGTCATTGTATGCCTACCATATGTTCGATGAAATGCCTAGTTCAATTGCCATTGGCCTAGTGGTTTGTATTCCATAGGCCTACTATTTGAATGTCATTATCGCCAGCGATGTTGGCATGCCAATTAGCCTACTGTTTTCCGCTACCGAACCAACTTTTGTTATCATAACCCTTATCCTTGCTTATATATTGTATTCTGCTATGCCATTGATTCATATGATACTTGATTTGAAAGATATTGATCATATTGATATTGATCATACCATTATTGCATAATAGTGTCTATTGACATGTTATCCATTTCTATTGACCTAAATGTGGTTTGAAAGAGCTGCCTCACCGACAAAGTAGTGACTACATACTGTCGGCAATGTGCACATTGATATTGATGCCCTAGCTGGGAAGGGTTATTGGTTCCAGCCATAGGACCTGATCAGTCTTATGCCTATGTGATATGTAATTGACTGTGTGATTACACATAGTCTACGTGTTTCATGGCTCTCTGTCTGTCTTACCATATGATTCCTTGATTGGATATGACCATTGTTATTCCTATTAGCATCTGATATTGATTCTGTAACTTAATCGATTGATACTGTACCATTATTCCTTAACATGTGTATACTATTGTTATAGCCTATATTTCATTGATGATGCATGTAAATTCACTGAGTATTATCTATACTCGCCGTTTATTTGTTTACCCATTTCAGGAGAGGAGTAGATTGTAGAATCCTGACGTCTGTTTCTCTGTGAATTTCTACTACAGTTTCTGATGTATATATTCTATTATGTATTACATTATTTTGGTGTTTATTATCTAGCTGCTCCATAGGTATGTATGGGTTAGCTAGGAGATGAACATGTATATGATAATGATATTATTATATTGATGATGTTATATGATGATGCATGATATGATATTATGATGATTACAACCAATTGCAGAATGATTACAGAATACATGACAGAATAATAGAATGAATGGTAACTAATAAATATTGATAATATATTGTGATTTATAGATAATGCATGTGATACTGGGTTCTACGGGTGCCGGTCGCCATTCGTATCTCCCGTACCCTTGGACCGTCGCGGTCCAGGAAATCGGGTCATGAAAAGATGTAAGTAATCAAGAAATACAAATGGATCATGGATAGTGGCTACTCAAGACACATGATAGGAGACAAATAAAAATTCAAGGAACTCAACTTCAAAAGTGAAAATGTCAGTTTTGATGACAACTCCAAAGGCAAAATCATTGGTATCGGCTCTATCGACAACGGTGATTTATCTCTATCCAAAATTTTATTTATTGATAATTTGAAACATAATCTTCTTAGTATTAGTCAATTATATGATAGAGGATATAAAGTTGTCTTTGAATCTCTTTCATGTAAAGTAATAGACATCAAAACAAATAAGATAGCTTTCATGGGTTATCGCCAAGGCAATGTCTATTATATGGACCTAAATAATGCATCTCAAATAAATCTTTGTTTATTTGCATCTAAAAATGAGGACACATCCTTATGGCATAGAAGACTTCGACATGCTAGTATGGATGTAATTTTAAAACTTTCTAAAAAGGACTTAGTCAAAGCTTTGCCAAAATTAATTTTCTAAAGGGAAAGTTTTTGTGATGCATGTGCAAAAGGAAAACACTCTAGAAGTTCTTTTAAACCAAAAAATGTTGTTTCAACTTCTAGACTTTTATAACTTTTGCATATTGATCTTTTTGATCCAACTAGAACTGCAAGCCTTGGTAAAAAGCATTATAGTCTTGTTTGTGTTGATGACTATTTTAGATCCACTTGGGTGCTTTTTCTTGCTCATAAACATGATGCATTTTATGTTTTAATCCATCTTTTAAAACCTTTACAAACTAAAAAAGGATATGCTATTTCTAGTATTATGAGTGATCATGGAAAATAGTTTAAAAATTCAGATTTTGAAAATTATTTTAAAGAGTATGGCATATCTCATAACTTTTCAGCTCCTAGGACTCCTCAACAAAATGATGTTGTTAAAAGGAAGAATAGTTCTTTAGTTGAAATGGCAAGAACAATGCTTTGTGAAAACAACTTACCTAAATACTTTTGGGCTGAAGCTGTTAACACTTCTTACTGCATTTTAAATAGAGCAATTATTAGGTCAATCCTTAAAAAGACCTCATATGGAAAGGAAGAAAACCTAATGTTGCATATTTTCATTCATTTGAGAGTAAATGCTTTGTTTTGAATAATGATAAGGATAACTTAGGAAAATTTGATGCCAAATCAGATGAAGCTATATTTCTTGGATATTCTATGCTTTCGAATGCCTATCAGGTCTTCAACAAAAGAACTCTTTTAGTTGAAGAATCTGTATATGTTATGTTTGGTGAGTTTCCTTCTAAGGATGTTGATAGGAATAAATAAGACAAAAGCATAGAAGAAATGATGGAAGACTTATACTTAGAGAAACATGATGAGCATAACATGGATTTTGGCAAGGACTCCAAAGAGAATGAACAAATTGATTTAATTGAGACCACACATCAACACAAAGAACTACATCATCCGAGAATGAGAAATGAGGTTAAGGACACTCAAATTATTAGTAATCCACTTCAAGGAGTGAGGACAAGGTCAAAAGTCTACAACACTTGTGAGTATGTTGCCTTCCTCTCACAAGTTAAGACAAAGAACATCAAGGATGCACTTGAAGCTGATCAATGGATAATGGCTATGGAAGAAGAGCTAAATCAATTCGAAAGACGCAAGGTTTGGACATTAGTTCCTAGACCTAAAGACCATCCGATGATTGTTACAAAATGGATATATCGCAACAAATTAGACGAATCCGAAATAGTGGTAAAAAATAAAGCAAGGCTAATTGCTCAAGGATACTCTCAAGAGGAAGGTATTGACTTCGATGAAACTTATGTTTCTATAGCTATAGTAGAAGCAATTTGAATGCTACTTATTTATGCATGCTATAAAAATTTTAAATTATTTTAAATGGATGTAAAAAAGTATATTTTTAAATGATTTTATTCAAGAGGAAGTGTATGTTGAATAACCTCCTGGTTTTGAGTATGAAAATTTTTCAAACCATGTTTTTAAATTATCTAAAGCATTGTATATTTTAAAACAAGCTCCAAGAGCTTGGTATGAGAGATTGAGCAATTTTCTCCTAGAAAATGATTTTTCTAAGGGAAAAATTGATACAACTCTTTTTATTAAGCATGAGAATCAAGACATTTTAATTATTCAAATATATGTTGATGACATTATTTTTTATGCTACTAATGAAAAGCTTTGCAAGAATTTCTTTAAGTCTATACAAGGTGAATTCGAAATGAGCATAATAGGAGAACTCAACTTCTTTTTAGGATTATAAATTAAGCAACTAGAGCATGGAACATTAATCAATCAATCCAAGTACACTAAGGAGTTACTAAAAAGAATTGGCATAGACGATACCAAATCTCAACCTACACCTATGATTACCTCAATCAAGATGAAGATTGATGATAAAGATAAAAGTGTTGATTCCAAATTGATTCCAAACTTTATAGAAGCATGATCAGATCATTACTTTATTTAACCGCATCTAGACCTGACATATTATTTAGTGTTTGCATGTGTGCACGTTTTCAATTTAATCCTAAGGAATCACATATCGTCGTAGTAAAAAGAATTATGAGATACCTTATGGATACACCAAATTTAGGTTTGTGGTATCCAAAAGGGTCCTCATTTGATCTATATGGATACTCCGATGCATATTATAGTGGTTGTATGATAGATAGAAAAAGCACAAGTGACACTTATCAATTTTTGGGAAATATGCTAGTATCATGGTTTTCAAAAAAGCAAAATTCAGTTACATTGTCAACCACGAAAGTGGAGTATGTAGCAGTCGTAAGTTATTGCACTCAACTTCTATGGATGAGAACTCAACTAGAAGATTTTGGGTATTCATTTAATTGCATTCCCATAAAATATGATAATACAAGTGCCATAAATCTTTCAAAAAATCCAATTCATTACTCATACACTAAGCATATAGATATAAGGCATCATTTTCTTAGGGATCATATTAGCAAAGGACATATTAATTTTGAATATGTGGATACTAAGAAGCAACTTACTGATATTTTCACAAAGCCCTTGGACAAAGAAGTATTTTATTTTATAAGAAGGGAATTAGGTATGATTGATACCTCTCAAGTATAACTTTTGGATTACTCTTAATTAGATATAATTAATTATAATGATTTGTGATGATATTGCATGATTTATAAGCATTTATGAAAATTTATATATTTCCATAACAAATTGAGACCTAAGTAAGAGAATTTTATAAATTCCCATCACTTTAGCTTTAGTTTACATGAATTTTCTTATCAAAGGTATGGATTATATTCATGTGCATATAAAAGCATAAAATCAAAGTACAATTTGCCTTTGTTTTCGAAAATTACCTCAATCATGCTTTTCACGCCCGTTAATCCATTTAACGCCCATGACACATTGTCATGCCAGTTAAAAATTTTCAACGTTCGTGAAAAATTATTTGAATCTTTTTAAAATTTTGGGTTTGTTTTTCATGTCATGCCCGTGAAGATGCGGATATTTAAAAATACGCATCCGTAACTTTTCATTTTCATTTCAAAATTCAAATCTCTTTATTCTCTCTCTCCTATTTTTCTCTCAAATCTTCAGATTTCCAACTTTCTTTCTCTCATTTTCTTCACTTATTTTCCTATAAACCTTCATCATTGTCTCCTCAAAACCCTAAAACAATGGTAAAAATCAAGAATGTGGGTACTAAAGGAAAATAAAAGGGTCGAAATTTAGGAGAAGCATCTCAAGAGTGGGAAGAGTCGGTAAAGCTTTTCTTTGGTCTTTCGTTTATCTCTCAGTATCACACTGATAGATTCACTGTTCTTAGACAACAAGGTAACCCTATAAGTGGTCAAAGCATACACTTTACTAATTTAAGGATGATTGGATTGAATGATTCTGTCACTAAATATTGCATAGATTTATTCGGTGATAGACATTTTGCATACTACTCATTTGATTTATACTTAAAGTTAGTGTATGAATTTTTCACAACCTTGCTTGTGAGTCCCACCAGTGACATGACATTTAGGCTAGACAAAACCAACCGTTCTCTCTCTCTTTTAATGCTCTTGGTGGTTTGTTTAAGCTTAAGTTTAGTGGAGTTTGCCGTATTTTATACCATTGAGATCCTTCCCTGGTTTGGGAAGCATTAACTGGCATTACTCGATATGATGTTTGGACTGCAAAAGCTTCAAGGATTCATGACCCGGCTCCCAGAATTCTACATCGGTTCCTCACCTATTTGGTTTTTGCTAGAGGAGACATCAATGGCGCTGTAAGTCGCAAAGAGCTATTCCTTTTGGATTGTTTTCGATAAGGAATTGATGTGGATATTGCTAGGTGGTTTTTGGATGCATTCAAGGATATGAGCTTAAAAGTAAAAGGAAAACTACTTATTGGGATGTATATGACTCGGATTGCCATTCACTTTGGTATTGCTCATAATCCAGAATTTAAAGTTCCTATCACTCCCAAGAATTATCTCGATATCTCAACCTTTCGCGATATGGGAATTGCGAAAAAGGTTGGTGATGGATGGGCTTTAACCACCGATGATGGAGATGATCATAAGGATGATGAGTCTGATGCAGAGCTAGCTGCCATGTTTGATGAACCATCTCGGAAACGTTCTCGCAATCCTCCTTCAACAGCACCTCAATCCAGCTCTCAACCATTTAGTTCAACAGAGTCTTTTCAAAACCAAATATTAGAGCATTTGGCTAGGCTCAATACTAGATTTGACTCTTTGGAGACCAAAGTCACTTCTCGACTAGATCGACTTGAAGTAAATCAAGAAGCACTGAAAAAGTATGTGGATAGTTTTCGTAGTGCTTTACCACTTGGACGTGACCCTCTACCTGATGACTCTTTCGTTCCTCCTTCATCTTAATTGCTCTTTTTGATGAGCTTTTATTTATGTGCTCATATTTTATCATATTTATATTCATAGTATTGGCATATTTCTTATTTTGATGTTTATGCAATACTTTCTTGTTTATGAAATTCTAACTTCTTATATTGAATGTTCAGTGAGTTATTATATTGTGCTATGCAATAACCTTTTTGACTATTGACAAAAATGGGGAGAAATGCTAAATGATATTGTTGAACATGTTTAAATAAATTAAAGGGGAGTTTTTCAACTCAGGGGGAGTATTTATTTGACTTATTTATACTTTCAACAAATTATTTTGTCATCATAAAAAAGGGGGAGATTGTTGTCTTTATAATGATTTAGACGATGTAATTTAAACCAAAACAAAGTGTTAATTAATATATTTGAGTTATAAATGATTATTTAACTTGTGTTTAAGTTTTTGTTTAAAAACAGGGATTCACGCTCGTGAATATTCTTAACACCCGTGAACAAGATCAAGTCAAAACTCGAAATTTACTTAGAAAGGATCTTCAAGCCCGTGAACATTTTTTCAAGACTGTGAATGAGTCTCATGACCGTTAATTGTCATCACGTCTATGTTGGATTTAAAAATGGTTTTGGCTCAAAAACACAAAAAGACTTTTCAAGACCGTGAAAAATTACTCATGCCCGTGAACGACTTTCAAGCCGAAGATGATTTGAAAATTTGAAATTGGCACAGAAGATTCAAAGGCGGTGAATTTTGGTTCAAGCCTATAAAGATGAATTTTCACGACCGTGAATATTTGTTACACCCATGAATCGGAAGTTGCCTGTCAACGTCAAGTCTGATATGTTTTAAATATTGCAGTTAGAAAAAAATTTGGAGACAAATCTTACATTAAAGACAACCAGAACAGTCACATTTAATCATCATTCATTGAAGGTTATAAATAAATGAAAATTTGAAGTTCTAAACATAAGAGAAGCACATATCTTAAGAGAAATCAAATTGTTGTAGTTCATACTCTGTTTTTCTAATCTTTTCAACTCTTTAAACTATACTTCTTTATTCTTAAAGTTCTTACTAGCTTTTGCTAGTCTTAGCTATTCACACTTCATTGTATATCATTTGAATAGCCATGTATAAGTTTAGAGATATTTAAAAATCTCTATCTCTATTATTGAAAGTAAAAAAAATCTGAGTTATAACTCAATAAAGGGTGAAATCCCTGAAAATCTATTATAATTGATTTGGGTGGTGCACCCGGTTCTAGTGGAACCTCAATATCGGGTTGATATTGAGAGAAGTGGACGTAGGAGAAGGAACTTGGCTCTAAACCACTATAAATTGGTTGAGCTCTCTTAACCTTTATCCTTTATTATCACTTGTTATTTGAAATTCATTTACCTATTGCTTTTAGTTGTGTATTTTCTTCAAAAAATTTTAAACTCCTATTCACCCCCCTCTAGGAGTATTGTCATATTAGTATTCACACATCAGACAAAGCAGATGAAATTTATAGCCATTGAAAACTATTTTCAAGATCTAATATGCATTAAATGAGCTCCAACGGTCATAATTTATTACAAGGCATTGAAGACTATAAATCAATGATATTTTGAAGATAGACTAACTTTTTGAAAGCCTAAGATTAACTATTCCATTGGATTTGTTCTCATCTTTCAATTATTTATATTATTGAACACTTTGAGCTAAACACTTGTATTATTTGTGTTCATCCTAGCTTGTGGTAGTTGAAACCCTTTGAGCTTATATTTGTATATCTTAAAAAGCATTGTATAGTCTTGTGATTGACTTAAAATAACTTGAGCCTTTGTGGAGAAACACTAAATTAGTAGGAAGCCATTTGTAAGGAATGGCGAAATCCTGTTGAAACTATTATAAAGTGTTAGGTTGTGAATCCGTGTTAATGAAATCTTAATATCGGATTGATATTGAGAGAAGTGAACATAGGATAGGGTTGAGCTCTAAACCACTATAAATTGACTAAGCTTTCTCTAACTCTATCTCTTTATTATCTTTGCTTGAATTTATTTTGGTTATTATTGCAATTCAGCTTAAAAGTACATAAAATTCTTATATTCCTATTCATCCCCCTCTAGGAATATTGTCATAGTGGGATAACAACCACCCAAGACTTCTTCCTTTTGGGTTAGTAGCCACCTAAGGCTTTTTTCCATTGAAAATCTAGCCACCATTGAGAGCTCTTAAGGATTTTGGGAGGAGACAAAGCTTTGAGCAAGGTACGTAAGAGTCGACCAAAGCCAAGATCCATCCACATCTTTAAGTATTCTTCATAGATTTCATGTTTTATTAACTATTCTTATGTGTAATTATGTTCCAGTGTAGTCTGTAATTAGGGTTTTATGAATATTGCTCCATAACTATATATTGATTCATTTTATGCACGCAATACTTGATTTTTATCTTCTTTTTATTGAATACTTGCATTTGTGCTTAATGCTTTGAGAGTTTGATCACATCTTATGTGATTTTAATTGTTCGAAAGACCTTGATAAAGGATTTCAAATAATAAGCTATGGATCTTATATTGTGAGTTGACTGAGGTGAAGATATTGTCGGCAAGACTCTCCTGGTAACTAGAGCCTTAAAAAGCTCTAGTTACAACTTTTCATTGAGCTTAATGCATCCTTAATCTAATGATTGGATAGAAGTGATTTTATTATAGTTAGCTAGGATAGTCCCAATGAAGATCTAAAGATAGGGCATTGTGTGATACTAAGAAAAAAGCACTAACATATAAAGTTGATTTAGAGTTTTATTTGTAAGATTAATTGATATATTTGTGTCACAGCCCAACTTAGGAGCCATGACGGTCCTAGGGTACGGGTGATGCTTATGCTACCAATACCACGAAGAACCCATAAACTATACTATATGGCATGCATACATAAATAAGCTTAATATAGCTTAAACAATACAAGCA